>JARHVA010001332.1:3247500-3435000 GCA_037957365.1 Torreya grandis
GGGTTACAAGATTAGTTATATGAATGGTTTAGTTGAGGTTCATCGACTCTCAATAGCTTTGGAACTAATCACAATTCATGAGGGTTGGTAATTTGTCTTCCCAATAGATGGAATTAACTTATTTTTAAAAATGGGAATTTACTCCCTCCAAATTATACCAAAAAGGTTAAAAAAGAGAAACCATTTTCTAAGTGCTTCAATGAAAAGCACCATTTTCTAATTATTTAACAAGGAAGTGTAATATCCAATAAGTTACAAGGAAAAAAATACATCCACTTCTATGTGTACTCATTATTGATCTTAAGTTTTAGGTTTTAATTAATTCATTTTCAAAATTCATTTCATAGACATTGATTGTTGTATATTCATTGTAGGTTTTCTTGGAGCAAGTTGCACATTTAGAGCCTTATACCAAAGACAAGTTTATCATACATATATTTATCCATTTACTTTATTATTGGTATTGCATTTAAATAATAAAATAAAAAATGGGAATTTATAGATTCTAAAATCTAATATTATGCACTTGGAAATTTTAGTTGACTCATCTTCACCTTGAATAACTTGTGAATACATATATAACTCTTATTCACCATTATCTCACATCCACATGATTTTCATTAGTTTTATCCTCTCTAGTTGCTATCAGTAACCTACAAGAATTACCTCAATCCATGCTAAACTAGTCAACCATCATACTCAGATATCTTTAGATCATCAGATCAATGTTCTTGTCTCCTAGACTAAATTGTCAAACTAAAATGGTACCATCCAAACCTAATACTTTCATCCCCCCCAATCAATGGTCACATTTCAAATTCAAATCATTCATATGATTCATCCCATATGATTCACATGTTATTGGCATGAGAAAACACCCATAGAGTGGCATATAAATACATAACATGTATAATCATATTCCCTATCTAGAAAACATCTATCAAACATATTATAACAATTAAACATTCAATAGGACTACCATATTATTATAAATTATAAATTATTCAAAATTATTAGGTCTTAGCCAATTTTGAAGCACCTAAAAAGTAATCTATATTTTTCATATTCTAAGTATCAAAAGTTAAATCTAAGGTTGAATAAATTAAACAAACACTATTACACAAATATACCTAATGGGGATAACTAAATGTGGTTTGAATTCTTTTTTCATAGTATTAGATATGTAGGAAATACTTAGACACTCAGTTAGGGTTGGTTTGGGTTATCTAAGCCCACATCTCTTCCCCTTTCAAAGGCCAAGACTGAGTGTCAAAAGTGGACGTAGGTTTTCAAGAGGAGATAATTTTTTAGGTATTTCATGCACATTCAAACCTCAAGATCACACACATAAAAAAAAGAGAAATGATTGCAATAACCTATATTTGAACACAAGATCAATGTTCATGCATATTAAATCATGATGTTCAACCACTGGCATTGGACAATACTAACAAGAGGCTGACATTATTTTATAGGCATGCCTAGAACTCTAATTATTGATTTGAGTGACTCACAGTCCACTTTCCTACCTTTCCTACTAATTTCATTCAATATCAAACCTATATTGTATCGTATACCACTAAGTATATTATCCCTCTTATTAATTTATATATTTAGTAAGTGAAATTATCAAATTATTTTAATCCTTATATATTTAGATGTATATTTCATTGTAATACACAAAAAATCTGAATAATACACATAATTCTATCTTATTATGGTTAGTCTTAATCTAAAATAGGGTAAAACATACTCCAACTCTTCTACAAACTTTTATTTTATGCCTTATGATGATTATTATAACTCATTTTCTTATGAATCTATTATTCGGTAGCCTTACCTAGCCATTGCTTAATGAACATTCTCTATTTTTATTTTCTTTCTTATTATTTATGTCTCATGTTTCTTGTTTTTATTTTGAACCGATGCAAGATTATTATTTATAGCATGAATATTCCATTTGTACTTTTCCCACTTGAGATACTATATCCTTATGTCTTACATGCTTTACATTTCTAATTTATGTTTCACTCATGAATTTTTTTCTATATGTTTTTATGCATGCTTCACTCATGATTTACATTTTATTGACCTTTTTTTTTTTTTTCAATTTCATTAGCCTTTCATTTTTTCATGTTCATTATAATTTAATTTTTCTATTATTTCTTATTTTCTTTCAATTAGTATGTGATCTTCTAATTTTCAATTTTTTTTAACTCACTGTCATATTATTTTATCTAAATTTTAGATTAAGATATTTTTAATATAATTAGAATAAATAATCAATTAAAATAGATTGTAGGTCAATAAGCCTTCATACACACATATATTTTTAAACATATAAATAATTAGGGTTTTGATCAAAAGACATGAAGGGGAATCATAGCTTATATGATATATATGTATGTAGACTTATAAGTGATTGTGACTGATGATTAATTGTGATGTCAATTGATATCGTCTTTGATTTATAAGGTTGATTATTTTGACCAACTTAGATGTGCCAATAGACTCTTATTAAATATTAATAAGCTTATAATTTTATATTTGTAGAAATACAAGTACTTGTGTTTGATTGACCAAATTGGATGTCTACATTTACCCCCTTTTATTCTAGTAATGTAATAAAATCAAAGTACTAGAGTAAAAGGAAGAAATGTGATAACTGAGCTTATATGTGTTGCATATTGTTTCTTGTGAGAGTAGATGCCATGGTTACAACATAATCAACCCATGTGGAGAGAATATGATCTCTAACCATGTTCTCTTCTTGGCTAGAGAATTGCATAAGACTTTAAGTGATGCCTTTGGATATGAACTCTAATATGGAGTCCATGTATAGAAATTGAATAAATCATTATGGTATAAAGATCTAAGCTAAGCTTGCATCTAATATTTAATGCTTAGATATGTGCTTAGAATTCAAAATAATGGTTTAAATTCAGCCCCACAAAACTCAATATACTGGGTACTAGTGTAAGAACTGAATCAATAGCTGCAAATGGTTATAAGATTCATTCTAGTGCAAAAACTAGTGAAACACCTAGTGAAAAATTGATATAAATATAATTTTAAAAATAGTATAGTGTAAACAACATAGATAATTACATGAATTACTGGTCATTATATATATTTTGGTGCAAAAACTAAGAGATAAGACCATATGCCATGCACATGCCCCTAATCTAATAATTGAGTCCTACAACTTGAGCTAGAAAACTGAATTTCCCATCAACAATTATGTATTTATGTGGACATGTGTTATGCACATGCCTAAATTATTATAATCTATGTAGTATCTAATTCAAATTTTGCTAAATTTGAACATGTGCAATGCATATGCCCTTATCCCTAGTCATTTATGTAGATATTTGTCAAATCTGAGTAAAACCCATGATTTTATTTAATAACGCATTGTAGTAATTTCATTTATGTTAGTCTAAAACAAAATTCTATGTGAATATGGACAAAATCACTCTATTTTGAAAAATTATGTAGGGCGTTACTATATCTAAGGTACATACCTAAATATATACAAGAATATGGGTAAAATTTGAAGTTTACTTGAGCAATGCTCTAAGTAAATGTGTCAATTTATATACACTTTATATCATATTGTGAAAAAACTATGTATAATATGATCATAACTTATATTAAATATGCATGACTTGAGTGAAACTACAATGTACTGAGCAAAATATCTATAAACTAAAGCATAGTTTTAGCCAAAACTGAAATATACTGAGTAATATGAAGTATAATCTAAGTGAAAATATGATGTCAGTGGGTATGTATTGAGTCAATTTAACCTATGTATTGAGTTTGTATAAATAATTCCTATGTATGCCCCCTTTTTGGTGATAAGGATAGAAATTTTTTAAAGAGATTGGACCAAAAGTTAGTTAATGTTTTTATGATAATTGACTTAGTCTTTGACTTAACAATGTTTATCATCAATTTTTATTATTAGTAAAATATTTTATTTAGTTTGGAATGTATGTGGGTAGTCATAGTAATGAATTAATTTCTATGGAAAAATGAAGTATGAGATAATTATGTATTGATAAAGCTAGACTGAGATTGAAACCTAGGTAATATAAAGGATTATGTGACTATATTCTATGTGGAAGAAATGATGTTTGAAAAAAGAGCTATGGATGAGCACTATAAGTTATTTAGTATGGTACTCCATGGATTTTTATAATTTTAAACATGTAATATAGTAGTATGGCATATTTATAAATATATATATATAATTTTGAAACTTCAAAATTACTATTCATTTAAAAATTTAAATATTGAGTTTTTTAACCTCTAAGTGTGGAAAATGCCTCAAAATTGAGCAGTTTTATGTAGCTGGTTCAAGGAGGTTGAGGCCTTAATTAAATAAAAAGAGGATGTTGGAATGATGAGTACCTAAATTAAATATTATTACTTTATGATAATCTTGACTAGGTTAGATTTAATTGTATTAATTTTGTATTTTTATTTTTTATTTTTTTGTTATAGCGCTATCCTTGATGAGCTAGTAGTGTCCAAAACTTGTATAGTTTTGTCAATAATCACCTAGAATTGTTTGATGATGTTATCATGTAGGTATAAATATCATCCACTTTATCTCATATTTTAAAATAAATTACTATATATTGGATATTATTATCTATAGGTTTATATCTTATTGTTTGTAATGTAAAATTTGTGTTCTTCATTTGGTGTAGGAAGACATACATTGTAGGGAGTTTCGATGAGTCATATGATGAAGACAATGTGGTCATTTCCTCTTTATGATGATAATAAGAATGTTATTGAGAGGGATAGTTTGAGTTATATGGGGTGGTTATATCTAATGCCCTATGTTATACATATGATTATTAAATTCATTGAGAGATGGGATGCAAACATGTGTACTTTTTGGTTACCCACTAGAGAGATGATGGTGAAACTAGAGGATGTATGATAGATACTCATATTTTTAGTGAAAATGATGAGGGTTTTACTATATGGTGAGATAAGTCCAAGCCCAAAGGAGTCTTACCCATAGATACTTGACTGGGAGAGCCTATGGGCATTGATACTGTCTTGGAGATTCAGATGTGTTGTCATTTGAGATTTTTCTATATTCCATTATGCATGTGAAAAAATTTATTGCTATTTTATTGGCATATTTAATAATTATGGATGGTGGTGGGGTTTTTATTTATTATAGGATGCATGCCATTATTTAGGATATTGAGGAGCATAACATAATGTATTGTAGTCATACTATGTTTGCTCATTTATTTTAGGATATGTAAAGTTTTACTCATGAGGAGTTAAATGGAAGGATTGTATTTTCCAATATTTTATAATATTTGGACCTATGAGCACATTTATATGACTCAAACTATCAAGATGCCTCATGTTGAGTGGGCACATCCTCAAGTTTACACGTAGAGATTTGTTAGGATAGGATAAGTGCAAGATCAGATCACTATGGGTTGTTGGTAGTTATTGGATGAGTTGACCTTAGAATCTATCATATGGAGGCCCTATATAGGTTTTACTAAGGGACCTTAAGATGACACACAATTAGGTCAAATTTGAGGTAGTTATTATTTCCATGATAAGTGGCCCAATGTATATGAGAGGTTTTAGTACAAACACATTACGTAATAATCAGGGTGTGGTAAGATGTGTCATAATCATCATGGATGTGGGCATGGAGTATTAGGGCTACAATAAGGCTGAGAGATAGAAGTAGGCCATCTAAGGCTGATCTCACTCCCATACCTATAGATAAAAAGGACCTAGTGATAGATATCTCTGACACAGATGATGCATGTTGTATGAAATTATTACATTTCTTTATGGACAAAGCATAGATGACCAATATTGTTTCCTATTATAGGATATGGTGTTTTAGATGTTACAGTAGATGCACCGCCTCAAGTAGTTATCTATAGAGGTATAAAGTGTTTAATTTATTTGAAATTAACTTTGATTTTTAAAATTTTGAATGATTGCTAATGTTTTATATTTATTTCTCTATATATTTAATGATGATTATTGTATAATGGTCATCGAGTCAGAATTATGTGAGTTGAATTGACATTTTCTTGATGATTAGGTGTATGGTGGGTTGATTGAGCGAGTGACAACTATTGCTAGAGTACTCACTCTATTATTTGATCAAGATATGATTACTATTGGTACTTATGTTTAGGCTGATAAAGAGTGACATGAATTGATAACATAGTTAGTGAGAGCATATATTCCCCCTCATGACTTAGTTATTGCCTTAGGACCTATATTATTAGATGAGTAAATTCACTTATTTTGAGAACACACAAAACTAAAGGTGAGATTAGTTGTTTACAAGGACTAAGAGCAGAGGGAGAGATCGAGCTCAAGGACACAAGAAGATAGTAGGGATTATAAATCTATGGATCTATTTTTATTAGATATAGATGATGTTTTGATGTATGTAGAGGGCCATGTTAACCATGCTCCATAAATTGATTGATTATTGATTGTTTTATTGTATAAAATTTCATTATAGTTCAAGTTGTTGTACAACTTGTGTGTGTGTGTGTGTTATTTTAGGACTAATTTGCTTTGATTTTATGGAGTATGACACATGTTACTTATAAATTTATGTTTAAGTTTTATTGCATATTTAAAATTATAGAATTTTTTAATTGTGATGTATATTTGAGAATCATGTAGAGAACTATATAAACCATTGATAATAATTTTTCCAACCTAAAGGAAATAGTAATTTTGAACCATATTGATCAGCTTGCATATCTAAATCATTGTACTTTGGTTTTGGAAATATCTAGGTATGAATAATTGTAGTAGGAATTTGTGTAACATATGTCTCAAAAATATTTTTTTGTTGTTTAATTTTCACTATTGATTGATTATTCTTTTCTTGTATTATAATGTTGTTATACATTTTTTTAGGTTTATGTAAAAGCTACCACTTTTGTTGAACTAGTGATAAACCTGATCTCTCATAATGGTGTTCTCTAGATTCATTTCTAGCTACATGATGAGTGACCATTGGTTCCTCAACAATAACATGCTTGGATAAATTGATCATGGTATAATGTAATATAGTTTAATGATGATAAATAGATTTTTATGTACTCTAAGTAAACTTGATCATACCTCTATCAACATACCACACAATCTTATCTCTAAGTGCATATTAATCATTATCCTAATGACCATTAATGCAATGATAGTTACAATAAGGTCTATTTCTATTTTTTTCCAATTGATGTGGTAGATGATAATGATCAGGAGGAAGTATAAGCATCCTCCTATCCAATAATGTCATGGGGCCTATATGTAAATGAATCAATCTGAATAGGATGCTTTTTAAAATAAGAAGCTTTAGTTATTGTAGGAACTAATCTAAAAATTAATTCTTTCCCTTTATTTAGTACCTTAAATTGTGTTTTTTATGAATGTTTTGATGTATGCTAAGGTTTATTAGGTTCCTTAATTACATTAACTTATTTTGGTGGTAGCAACTCAATATAAAAATCAACCTTTGTATTTGTTTGCATAACAATCTATTTTCTAGTGGAATAGTTTTGTAGCAAAGAGTTTGAAATGACTTTGATGTTTGGTCAAAAAAAATTCATTAGAGGGAAAATGAGACCTCTAAAAAATATATATTGTATCTAAAAATCTATTGGATGATAAAGTAACTATTTCACACATGTCTTAAATTATAGGATATAATCACAAACTGATTTTGATTTTCCCTGATGTAATGATGGTAATCTCCCATATGTAATTTTGGGTCCCTTATTCTCATTTAAGTTCATAATAAATACTTATTATAACTCATCATGTAAGTGTGTAAAGACCCACTAGGAAGAGAACGAGGAAACTAATTTAAGGCATCATCTTCTAATCTCGTTGGAAATAATTATAATACATTCTAACTGCCAGTGTAACCACTCATAACTTTTTTGTAATTTTTGATATGTAAGGATCTCCACTTCCATTAAAATTATAAAATTTTGGTGTTTTAAAATTACATGGTAATGGTGCATACAAGATATTACGCACTATAGGGTTTTTATGGATATCATTCAAATCAACCCATGAATCATATGCCTTACTTTATAAGGTGATTTGATGTACTTGATGTTGTAAAGCACCAAAAAAATTCACTAAGGAAAGAACCTCTTGATAAGGAATTTTAATATTTTTAAGGATCTCATTTAATAATTTAATTTCATTTTTTATCTTAGCCATTGGTACATTATTTCAAATCAGAGAAGAAGGTCTGGGCACAAATTATTTCTTAAGGATAGTGGGCTTGGAATATATTTAATATATCATTATTTTTCAAAGGCATATCACATTATAAATTAATATAAAAAATGATATTATTATCATCACTAGAATCAAAATGCTCATCCATTTTATCTTTCAAATGGGAACTAGGAGCATCCTTATGATATGTAATAACATTATCATTAAGCAAACTATCATGTGATTTTTCATGAAACATAAAATCATCATCAATATGGGGAGAGGGTAAAGAAGAAATAATTATAGGATTACTATAAATATTTTCCTCTTCACTATAAATATTTTATTCATCATCATTCCAATCCACATCATGATCATTGTCTTTTTCACTTGTAGAATCAATATTGGAAATATTCAAATTTTTATTTTCAAAAGAAGAGGGTGTAGAGAGTATATTTATATTTTATAATTTGTTTAAAGTATCATAATATGTAAAATGAATACAATTTTTATTTTCATTATCCACATTAAAAATTGTAATATTCTCATTTTCACAAGAAGAGGAAGTGGGAGATGCATTTACAATTTCTACTTGTTCAAAGAATATCATGCATAAAAGGAATACAATTTTTATTTGTATTATCAACATTGGAATTTATAACTCTCATTTTCACAAGAAGAGGAAGTAGGACATGTATTTACATTTTATACCTTGTTCAAATAATCATTGTATGTACAATTAACATTACTATAACTAGAATGAATGCTTGAGATACACAATTGTAATTTTCATTATGTAATGGAATCTTAATTTTATTAGATTTATATTGTGAAATGTGAAAAAGAGACATAAAAAAGGCTTTTGATAACCTAAGAGTATTATAAAATAATGCATCACCAATGAGGTATTCATTTGGAATTATATTTTGAGTTTTTCCACATTGCTTTTAATAGAAATAATAGAAGTAGTAGGGGAAGAAAACTAATTTATGTTAATTTTTTTAGTAGATTGATCATCACTTGAATAATATGCATCATTATTATCAATTTAAAAACAATAATTATCATAATTGTACACATGTCATGTTATTTATTAGTATCTAGCATACAATATTGATAGTTAGTCCATTTTTTACTATAATTATAAGGAATACCTAAAAAACATAATCAGGATAAGGAGGAAGAGACTCTTGTTTGGCCATTTTAAATTTTACAAATATTAAAATAAAAATAAGGAGGATACAAACTAATTCTATCAAATAGTCCAACATAATAATTAAATCAAAACTTTATTTGAAACCCTAGGAAGAAATTTTTTGAAGGAACATCTCCCTAGGGAAATTAGGGCTTGTGATGTTTAACAAGTAAAGCAGGTTCACCTTTTTATTTTATCTAAATTTGGGATTAAAATATTTTTAATATAATTAGAATAAATAACTAAGTAAAATATATTGTAGGTCAATAAGCCTTCACACACACATCTATTTGTAAGCATAAAAATGATTATATTTTTTATCAAAAGATATGAAAGGGAATGAGCATTCATTTGTGCATGTAAGCCTAAAGGTTATTGTGACTAATTGTAATGTTGATTTATATGGTGTTTGATTTTTAGGGTTTATTATTTTGACCAAATTAGAAGTGCCAATAGACTCTTATTTGGTATTAGAAACTTCTAAATGTAAAGTTGTGAAAATACATAGTACTTGTGTTTGCTTGACCAAAATTCGGTGTGTACACATTTTATGCTTCTTATTCTTTCATATTTTTTTAGTTAAAATTTTATAAGGAGTGATTTATCAATGAGGTATCCTCTTAGAATTTTTATATTGAGTCTTAACCCATTTATATTTTATATGTGCAATGTATTTATCCCTCTTAAAATTCATTCTTACAACCTAGATGTTAACTCAATACGCCTTTATTATGATCTTGACCCTCATTATGATACAAGTGATGAAGCAAAAAGTGTGAAAATATAAGTTTATGTGCCTTTTATTCATCCTCCCTTACAACATACCACTTTGGTGTTACACTAAATATCTTATTTTTCCTCCAAACCCCATTCAAAACCCTTTCCTAAAATCATTTTTAAAAAATCTTTTAAAAATAGATGTATCAACCATGTTGATATAATGTAGATAATTTCAACTCAACCTAAATTTATTAAACATGTCGATATAGTTTTGAACCATCCCTTACTACAATCCAACTATATCATAAATGTTTATATAGTTTAGTAAAAATAAAACTGTATTGATGATCTTATTCCTATCAACTCTAACTATATCAATCAACAATAGTTTAGGTTAAATTACTAAAAAAAACTTTATTTACCACCATAAATTTTATAAAAAAATTACCCTTAAATAATTGTATAGAATAATATACAAAACACGTAGTCAAATCTAACTTTATTTCCACAAATTTACCTCTAACAAACTGTTACACCAAAACCTTGAGGCATTAGTAAAATCCACACATCAAGATCATAAATTCCCACCATGCTTTTTAAGGCTATACTTTGGGATGGATTTGTGCCTATACATTAGGATGCCCCACATGTATGAGCCTTGGCTGAACACTATAATGCCAACGTAGCCACCCACTTCATGACTTGAACCTAGGTGAAGGATCCGATACCAAATGTAATAAACCATTACACCAAAACCTCAAGGCATTATTGAAATCCACACATCAAGATCATAACATTACCTTAGACCGAAATAACTAAAAAAGCATAAAAGCATATAACTACCTTGGCACGGTTGATATCATAGAAAATTATTCCCAGTCATCTCCTACAAATCTATAAATTATCTTAGATGCCAAATCATTTACTATGAGATAGATTCACTTAAAATTTGACACCAAGGTAATAATGTGTCAATATAGTGGTTGACATTGAAAAACATGGTCATTTACCTACTCTACCTAATTATGATGCTATTATATATATCATTCATGTAAGGGAACCTCAACTTCTTTGTTGACATCATAAAATCAGATATTTTGAGCATACTCTTCTACATTTTTACAATTTTCTTTCTAGTATCAATCCAAAAGATCCTCTTTATAACTGACCTACTACACCTTATCACTTCTAAGATGGAAATGTAATGCTCATTGAGGAAACTAGGTAAATTAACATAGGAACATCTGATAACTATCACATTATCCTTCTCTCTAAGTGGATTAATCTTGAAGAAATAGATAATGTTAGTTCATAGTCAAGGAAGATTTTTCTTGGTCATATGATGACATGACCAAAATTTACCCTATCATCATTATCTATAATATCATTACTTATCTTGATCTTATTCTCAATATCTAAAAGCAATGAAAATTTACTCCAAATTTCTCTAATCTTTGTCATAAATAAATCATTAATCTCCTTGATTATAAATTTATTAAACTCATTAATTGCTTTAAATGGGTCTCTAACATAGTTCCCATTCACAAGAAGGACATAATGGTCATTCACATCTATATATGTTTTCATAATCTCAACTTCATCTCTAAGGATAATTTTCCATCACCTTCCATTGATGCCATTTTTTATTCTACAACTGAATATGAGATGCTTTCCCTCATGGATAGCTTTTTCATGTTATAATCAGATTCACATTGCCCATGAATATTAACATAATAATGTATTTACCACTAAGTGGGGCACATATTATTATCTTAAGACTATTTTTGGCCTTAAAAATAAATGGTCAACCTACCAATGCACTATGACTCATGTTTTTCATGATCTTATCTGAAAAATAGTTAAAACCCATGTGGATGATCTCATATCCAAATCCAAACATTATTAATATCACCCCCATAACCTATCTATCATCCTTGAGTGTCTCATTAGATACAAAGTTTGATTAATACTAAAAATTGTGTCTTGAATGTTACATTTGGAAATATTTGAGGTTTTTGGTCTTTAGATGAGGGATTGACATAGATATTCCAATGTCAAAGCTATTATCAACATGCATAGAAAAATATATACCCTCATATTCACACTTACCTTGGAATCTTGGGTAAATTTAAAGATTTCTTCCTAAATTCTTATTGAACTTATTCAATAAACTTTATTCTTAAGAAATGTGTCAATCTTGAATGGACTGATACTTTTCAAACTGTCTTTGATAACATTAATAAATCCTTATTCCAACCTCCTTCTTTATGACCTCCATATAATTATTTCCATCTCATCTTGTACATTTATTCTACCCTCTTCTTAGTTGGGGTAATGTGTACACAATAAGATGAGTCTACAAAAGAATACTCTATCTACTACATTAGTTGTGTTTTGATATATTATGAGATTTGATACACTAATATCAAGTGTGATTGTCTTTATATCTATTTTACAACCAAAAATATTTGTAACTACATACTTTGTTAGACAATGTATTTTAATGTCCATTTAAATCCCCTCTATCATTTATTCTCCAAGAACATTTTGTCTAGAGATAAAATTGGCATATGGATGACTCTCTTGATGGAATTTGATCTTAAGATTATCACATAAAAATTAGTCAAGGGGAAAGTGATTTTTGATAAAAATTTTCATTACACCCCCTCCTACCCAATGTCATATTCAGCATACCCCTCTTGATGAATATGTCCTCTTGATCAAAGGTGGAAACCAAGCTATAATCCTTAAAGCCTAATTTAAGAATTTCATAAGTTATATCAAGGTCTAATCCCTAGAAGAACTTGAAATTCAAGTATTTAAACCTAAATAAATTGTTAAGGTGTGGAGCTAAAAGCTTCAACTATTTACAGACACAAGAAGAGGATGTTGAAGAACTAGAGCCACCGGCGTTGGCAGCATGACCGACGTCGATTAGATGCAGTGGAGAAGGAGACCGACGACGACAGGGAGTCGGCTGATGTCGACAGCACCAGACTAGCAGGGACTGGCGTCGATCGCCTGTGTATTTCTAGAACTGCTATTGATGAACAGTCAGTTAAGTGAAGCGAGTGTTTGCATGTCAAATGACTAATTATAGTCACGAGCTGTGTGTCTAATTATTGTAACTAGAATTCTATTTTTGTAAGCATGGGATCCTATTTAAAGACCCATAAGGCATGTATTGTAATTAATCAAGAAGGCAAGTAAAAGCATTGAAGCTAGCAAGGTCAAGGAGATCAGCTGAAGCATTCAAGGAGGGATAGCAACTCAGGTTGTAGAGTTGGTTTTGTGTTGAGAAAGAGAGAGAGGGAAGAAGGTCTTGAGGTGTGGCAAGCCTTTGAGGTGGAGGAAGAAGTGGCATCTTCCTTATTGTATTTTCTTCTAGTAATATTTAATACAAGAGTGTGTATTGTCTCTCAAATTTTTTGTTGTCTCAAGTTTCTAGCTACTTTATCATTCTGGTATAATTCCATGTTTAATTGCTAATACGAGAAGTGATCATATGTGCTCTAATTGGTAGAGCTAGATCCCCTGACAAGTGGTATCAGAGCTACGGTTTGTAGGAAGCAGGGTATTGTTTTTGATTACAGGTCATTCACAGGGTTTTCTGATTGAGTGGGAGTTTAGCAA
This sequence comes from Torreya grandis, assembly GCA_037957365.1. Taxonomy (NCBI): domain Eukaryota; kingdom Viridiplantae; phylum Streptophyta; class Pinopsida; order Cupressales; family Taxaceae; genus Torreya; species Torreya grandis. Next base: position 3,261,305 of record JARHVA010001332.1, read on the forward strand.
TGGCAGAAAAAAGTAGACTACGAATGGAGAAGTTTAATGGAAAGAATTATCAACATTGGAGGATGCAGATTGAGGACTATCTGTATCAAAAAGATTTGTACTTACCGTTGGGTGGGGTTGCATGCAAGCCCACATATATGAAGGATGAAGAATGGAACGTTCTTGATCGGAAGGCTCTCGGTTCCATAAGGTTGAGCCTTGCATCATCTGTGATTTCTAGCTTATCACAGTGCAAGACAACGGAAGAGTTGATAAAGTCCTTGGCAAATTTATACGAAAAGCCCTCAGCTTCTAATAAGTTATATCTTATGAAGCAGCTATTTACTTTGCAAATGTAGGAAGGTGGATCGGTACATACTCATCTCAGTGATTTCCATGGTTTGGTAAACCAATTAGCTTCAGTCAATATTGTTTTTGATGATGAGGTAAAGGCTCTCTTGATTTTATGTTCTTTGCCTGAAAGTTGGGACAGTATGGTTATGGCAGTAAGTAATTCTGCATCTGCTTCTAAAATCTTAAAAGTTGATGATGTTGTGAGTGTGATCTTGAATGAATAAATATGTAGGAGAAGCACAGGTGAATCATCAGGGAATGCTCTAAGTGCAAAAAGTAGGCGAAGGCAAAGGGAGAAGGTTGAGTAAGGGAAATCAAGGTCGGGAAGGAGATTCGAGTCCAAAGGTATTACCTGCTGGTTTTGTGGAAAGAAAGGACATACAAAGGAGTGTTGGTTGAGAGATAAAGAGAATCAACATGCAGGTATGGAAGAAGCAAAGGATGAAAATATTGTGATGCAGGATGCTCTCATACTTTCTTTAGATAGTCAGGTAGGATCATGGATTTTAGATTTTGGTTCATCTTTTCATGCATCCCTAAACAGAGATTTGTTCTATGAGTATGAACAGGGATATTTTGGAGTGCTCTATTTAGGGGATGGTACTCCTTGTCAGATAGTTGGCAAAGGGAAAGTGCAGCTGAGATTGCAGATTGACAACACATGGGTGTTGAAAGAAGTCATGCATGTTCCAATTCTGAAGCAGAGTTTGATTTTTGTAGGAAGGTTGGGAGATGAGGGATGCACAATAACCCTCACAGCGGATTCTTGGAAGGTTACCAAGGGAGCACTTGTTCTAGTAAGAGGTAAGAAAGTAGATACTCTTTATCTGTCTACTTGTATTACTGATTCTACTTCTAGTGTAGATTCAAAGATGTGGCCTAATAGGCTTGGTCACATGAATCGGAAGGGAATGGAAGTTCTTGATTCAAAAGGTATGTGTTCAAATTTGGAAAGCATAGATACAGTTCATTGCAGAAAGAGGAAATTTGATGCTTTTGATAGGAACAAAGAAGCCTTGGTGTTTACGGAGGAGATGAAAGACAGAGATCAGTCATAGGGGCTAAATAAATCTGAGCAGGGTAGCATGGATAGAGGTTTGATCCAAGAAGAGCTCGCGGATGAAAATTTCATCACTTACAGGAACACACAGACACCGATGTCAGTCACTTGGCACCGACATCAGTCATCCAGATACCGACATCGGTCATGTGCAGACCAGCAGGGTCGGTAGGTCAGGCAGGAGAAGTCTGACGTCAGTCATAAGGATCGACATCGGCAGGATGGATGCCGGCGTTGGCTAGGGAAACGACGTCGGCAGTCAGGGTCAGTGCAGGGAACCGACATCGGTCGGGAGTAGACTGGGAGATGGCTGATATCAGTCATTGGAATGGATGTTGGGTGAACCAATAAGTCTTAAACACCCATGTGGAGGTCAAGAAAGGTATGTGAACCTCATATTCATTGTTCACCTTCTTTATATTGCTTACTGATAGTCATGAACTAGGAAGATGGAAGAAGCAATGCAGGTAGAATCTAGAAACAGTGGGAGCTTGGCATGGATGAGGAGTGTGAGTCCTTGGAGAACCAAATAGGTAAGTGTTGGTAGTGTTGTTAGCTAGAAGGAAGCACTGGATAGAGGGATGGATTCCTATTTTAGAGAAGAGAGTGGATGGACACATGAGATAGAAGGCTATGGCATATGGTCTTGAGTAGGCTGCAGAATAATGGAGGTTTGACCATTGTATTTTATCTTTACCAGGTTGGATAATATTAGCTACATTATCCTGTTACTGTATTGTGTTACTTGTTGCAGGGTTTCATATACAGGGAGTTTTCTGAGCTAAGGGTAGAGTTGGTTCAGAAGTATGTCATGGAGAATTTGGGAGCAGCAAAATTCTTGTGGCATAAGAGACAGGTATAGCATCATAGGTTTGTGTGGTGGTTGGTCTTCAAGAGTGATGTTGAAGAGGAATACAGAGCCTAAGGAACAAAATAGATGGTGTACAGGTACAAGTACAAGTTGCAGCTATTTATCTCCAAGTGGGAGATTGTTAAGGTGTGGAGCTAAAAGCTTCAACTGTTTGCAGACACAAGAAGAGGATGCTGAAGAACCAGAGCTACCAGCGTCAGCAGCATGACCAACGTCAGTTAGATGCAGTGGAGAAGGAGACCGGTGATGGCAGGGAGTCGGCTGACGTCAGCAGCACCAGACTAGCAGGGACCGGCGTCGATCCCCTGTGTATTTCCAGAACTGCTACTGACGAACAGTCAGTTAAGTGAAGCGAGTGTTTGCATGTCAAATGACTAATTATAGTCACGAGCTGTGTGTCTAATTATTGTAACTAGAATTCTATTTTTGTAAGCATGGGATCTTATTTAAAGACCCATAAGGCATGTATTGTAATTAATCAAGAAGGCAAGTAAAAGCATTGAAGCTAGCAAGGTCAAGGAGATCAGCTGAAGCATTCAAGGAGGGATAGCAACTCAGGTTGTAGAGTTGGTTTTGTGTTGAGAAAGAGAGAGAGGGAAGAAGGTCTTGAGGTGTGGCAAGCCTTTGAGGTGGAGGAAGAAGTGGCATCTTCCTTATTGTATTTTCTTCTAGTAATATTTAATACAAGAGTGTGTATTGTCTCTCAAATTTTTTGCTGTCTCAAGTTTATAGCTACTTTATCATTCTGGTATAATTCCGTGTTTAATTGCTAATACGAGAAGTAATCATATGTGCTCTAATTGGTAGAGCTAGATCCCCTGACATAAACTAAAATAATTGAACACATAAAATAACTTGAAGTCATAATTGACTTGCATGAGGAGACTTAGAAACTCCACTTTTATAAAGACAAGTACTTAAGGTAGGATGTGTTCTTTACAATCATTTTGTAAAGATCATTCCTCTAGTGTTTTTATTAAAATTTTATTTTACCAAAAACATGGCTCAACACAAATTTTATATTTGGTATCAAAGAAGCCATATATATATATATATATATATATATATATATATATATATATATATATATATATATATATATAGTACATGCTTTAGGTGATTCTCAAATTGTATGTCCTCAAATCATTGGCACATACCAATGATAAAATGAGAACCTTAAAACATATCATTAATTTTATAAAACTCTTGTTAATTTTTTCACATTTTTCACTAAGGAGGAAATTCCAAGAGAACAAAATGTTATTGTTGATTCTCTTTCCTCTTTAACTCGCATTTTTCACTAGCATATAACATTACATCATGACCAATTTCTCATTCACATGTGAAAATACCCATGTATCTTATCAACTAAGGATGATTTTATTATTTATTACATTAAAGTTTTCATGACATAACAAATCCCTTGGTATTACAAATATCATCGAATTTCTTTAAAATCATACTTACCCTCCCAAATTCGATTCTTGTTATAAGACTAGAATTTGAAAGCAAGCCTTTAAATTTTTATTTAACCATAACATCATTTACTATAATATATTTTAGGGCACCCTTTTGATGTGTTAATAAACTTATCATCTCCCATATTCTTGAGAAAGCACACATAGGCATTTATAGTAGTCATTATAGTGGACACACTAAAGACCGTAAATGCTTACACATGGGCTATTATTGACAAAACTAAGAAAAGATGAAATTAAAATTTATAAGAAGTGTAATCCTTGTCAATTACATGAGATCTTATTCATTATTCTCTGATCAATATTAAGACACTTGAATATCCCTATGCATTTTCTATGTGGGGATTAGATCTCATTTGCAAGTTCCCTCGATCCCAAGATGGTAATGTTTTTATTGTCAATGCCACTAAGTACTCAAACAAGTGGGTAGATGCCTGTCCCTTTATAATTTTAATGGTGCTATCATTTTTAAATTCATTGTTAATTAAATAATTTTTTTTTCTAAATTACACACACCATCATATTTAAAAATGGTGGGAATTTCAAAAATAAGGACATGAAGCAACTTTACTCAAAGTTTTAAATCACATAAAAAATTCCACTCTTTATCCTCCTCAGTGCAATGTTCAAGCTAAAGTAACAAATAATATCCTTAATAATCTCTTTTAGAATACTATTATATATACCCACATTGATTGGCATCTTAACCTCTATTGTACACTTTGGAATTATCACTATAGTATCTACACTATCACAGGGGTAACTCTATTTTCTCTAATCTATCACTTTGAAATTGTCTTGCCACTAAAATTGGATCTACATTAATTTCACATTTATTATCAATGTATTATCTTAGATAAAGAGATATTTGAAGCCTACCTTCATACGTTATATCTCCTTAACAAGAGACACATGAGTGTTCTCTAACACAATTCACAATGCAAAACTTGCATTGTTAAACAACACAACAAGAAAACCAAAATTAGAAAATTTGATATTAGTCAATTAATGTCAATTTTGATTACACCCACAACAAATAGGTTATATATTCCCAAAATTTATGGGTTCCTTACTCAAAGTGAGCCAATATGTGGCTCCCACATTTCATCTTGGGGTTACAAGATTAGTTACATAATGGTTTAGTTGAGGTTCATCAACTCTCAACAGCTTTGGAACTAATCCCAATTCATGAGGGTTGGTATTTTGTCTTCCCAATAGATGGAATTAAATTAGTTTTAAAAATAGGGATTTAATCCCTCCAAATTATACCAAAAAGGTTAAAAAGAGAAACCATTCTCTAAGTGCTTCAATGGAAAGCACCATTTTCTAATTATTTAACAGGGAAGTGTAATATCCAATAAACTACAATGAAAAAAATTCACCCACATGTATGTGTACTCATTACTTGCTCTTAAGTTTTAGGTTTTAATTAATTCATTTTCAAATTTCATTTCATAGACATTGATTGGTGTATATTCATTGTAGGTTTTCTTGGAGCAAGTTGCACATTCAGAGCCTTATACCAAAGACAAGTTTATCATACATATATTTATCCATTTACTCTATTATTGGTATTGTATTTCAATACTAAAATAAAAAGTGGGAATCTATAGATTCTGAAATCTAATATTATGCACTTGGAAATTTTAATTTTGTACTCATTCCTTGCTATGGAGATGTTTATCCAAGATTTATTCACAAAATATTGTAAATCTTTCATCCATGTATGAAGATGCAAGATGTGGATTTGCAATTAGGTTTTGGTTTCTCTAATAACAAAATTTGATTTGGAGAGTTGGAAGGGCCCCTGACATGACTTTATGTAGATTTAACCACTTAGTGTTTGTTGCACTCAAGGTGAAGAACAATGTTGTGGATCCCAATTATGTGATCATATTCTTTAATTCATTTATGCACTTAGACCAAAATAAACATGTACTTATTAACATTGATCCAAAATACATTAGTTAATTTTTAATAGTTGCATCATATAATTGTGTTAGATATTGGCGTAAATCTAAATTTGTGATTGGTAAGTTGTCCTCAATGTTTTTTAATGTAAATATTTTTGATGTTATTTGGATTTGATAACACATCATTATATTTAACAAGAATTAATGAAAATGTGGATGGATTCCAAATTGGTTATCCTAGTACCGGAGTAAATGATAGCATATTAATGCAATTAAAATTTACTAATATGGGGTTGTTGATACATGGCAATTCCTATTGGAAAAAGAGAAGGAAATGCCATAGAAAAAAATCCTTCTATGTTGTATATATTTATAGGTGAACTACTAATATTTGGCCAACTAATTACAAGTGGGAGACTACTAATATTATTATTTAATAAATCTCTTATTTAGTCTACATCTCTTTGTGCATTTAGAAGAGATGATATAAAAGATGACGTTTGATGATAATGTAGATTTGTAGGTGCATTTATGCCTTTATCCAAGTCTATATTGTTGATTTGCATGTATGCCATGTCTATAGTAATATGATGAAGGGCATCAGATTTATCAAAAAGTTTAGATGGTAGTACATTAACTACTTGATGGCCAAGATGGACATCTCTATAATATGGTTTAGTTTTCATTTTGTATTATAGGGCATGCATGAAACATGATCTACTTACAAAATAATCATATACTTTATTTTCTAAAATAATTCTTCTTAACACTAAGATGTCAATATTTTCAACTTGTTGTGATAGGTACCTAAAAATAGAAGATATAAATTGAGGAAAGCTAATAGTTTGATCATTGTATTTGTATTGCCCACCATGTGCATAGGTTACTTTTAATATTGGATTAACTTGTGCAATGAGCATTTCTTCAAGTTAAGTGAGATTAGATAAAATTTTAGGTTGTATACTTGGGTCCATGTTATTCAAAGTAGAGAAGCGATTATTTTTTTTCTCTATAATGCATTGAAAACAAGTACTTTCACTATGAAAAATACTAAAAAAAGAAGCATGCATGTACTAAAAAAAGATGATATATCCTTTCAAGAAATTTCTTGTGAAGTTATTCAATAGCAAGATCACAGAGTGTGGGATTGATATTTTTTTTGTATATGGTGACTAAGTTTAAGACATGCATTTATTTGACTCTTACATATTTTATAACTCAAATGAGATCTTTTGTTTGCTTGTTCATTATCCATAGATGTCTGCAATGATCAAGAAAGAAAAGTTAAATGGTAAATTGTTGAAAATGCTATTTAGAGTCTAATATTTTGCACATGAAAATAATATATTTTGTAAATAATTAATTAATTTAAAGTGAGGAATAACATTACAATTATACAAGTGTAAAATCAAATTTTGTATGGTGTAAGTGTTAGATAAGAATGAATTTATTTATATGGATATCAACATGAAAATTTTGTGGGTAAAGGTGAATAGCAATATGTCTATGTAAATATGAAATTATAATTAATATTGGAAGTGTACTTTTAAAAACATTTTATTAAAATATAATATAGTGAAAGCAATTGTGTTCTCTACAAAATACATGTATGTAAGCACATGCAAGTTCCAATTAGTTGGCATTTATAAGTACGTATATGTACTAAATTACATCAAATACATCAATTAGAGATACATCTTGTGGTGTAGATTAATCTTTACTTACATTCAATAAATTACATTAAATTTATTCTTTGTCATTTTACACTTCCAATTTTACTATTAGTGTGAAATGGTACTTGCAGAAGAGCATTTTCTTTACAATTTTCTAACCCTTTTCAGGTGATGATATCTTTTGTAGTTTATTTACTATAATACCCATAACTACACTAGCAACATCATCAAATGTTGTGGTCCATATTGTACTTGTGACATCTTCTAATATGAAATTCAAATCAAATTTATATTTACATTCTCTTATGTCAATGTTACATTTTTTACAATGCCAGGATGTATCATTATTTTAAATCAAAGTTTTTTACATTGTCTATTGTTAATTTAATCAATACAAGCAAGATACCAAAAATTACCATTTTAATGTGTATGATTGTTGCATCTAATGTAATTGAAATTAATTTCTCAAGAACCCCTAAACTATGGATTTATACAATTGTTTTATGTTTAATGATGCTTGTACTTAATAATGATGTTGGCACCTTCGCACCACCTTCTTCGTATCATCTCCTCATTTCATATGCCTTAAGTATATTCAAATTGATAAAGAATTACATATTTGAGCTAGTCCCTTTTTTCCATTATATGCCTAAAGTATGCCTTTTTTATGGAAATAATTAGATCGGTAGTGTCTTGGATGCATAAAAATTAGCTAAAAGTCTCCCCTCTTCATCAGAGAAACTTCTGCAAATAGATACTTTGATATCATATTCAGAGTTGTCTTGTAATATTAGTGTTCTTTTCATATTTAAAATTCCATTTGACCTTGTAAAAATGGAGGAAAAAATAATAGACATAAAAATGCCAACAGTGTCAACCATTGTGTTGGCATTTGCATCTTTGATCTCTTTAATTGTTTTGAAGTTGAATTGATACAATGGGATAGTGTGATCTTTTTCAAAATAATGTTTAAAATAGGATGTCATGTTGAGGATGATTCGACATGGAATTTTTGAGTGGTTGTATTTTTTATTTGCATATTTTAAGGTTTCATATGAAATTGGCTATATTTTACCAATTCATATTTGATTGAATAATAGATTTACTATTTAGCTGAAAGAAGTCACATTAATGTCATCTTCTTCATTTTCTATAATTTTGAAGCTGAAAACTTGCCTTAAGCCATTAATGTTTGAGTAATTACGTAGAATTCCCTTTTTAAAAAACTTCCCTCTATAGTTCAGTGGTATTTTTAAGGATTTAAAATTTTAATTATGGCATGTGACACTATTTGGATGCATTCTGCTCATGTGTCAATCTTGATGTATCGTTGATAGCAATTTTTTTCCATAGTTGTACATTTTCAAAATCTAAAGTTGGTGTACAGATGAGGAGGCGTGATGTATTTTTTGTGGTGTGGATAGATTCCTATAAAACCAAAAATAATAATTAATATGAATTTTTATTATGTGTAAGCAAGATAGAGAAATGCATGAAAATTAAATGTGAAAGCATACTTTGGCATGTAATATCTATAAGTTAAGAAATGTTTTTATCTCAAGACATCTGCATATGAACTTCAAATATGTTACAATAAATTCTATATGAAACATAACATTTTAAATCTGGGAGATATCTATGAGTAATAATATTGTAATATTACTTATATCTCATTGATACATTCAACAAGATAATCACCACTAAATTTACACTAGGGAAATATCGTGAATATTTAATGTTCACATAGATAAACAACCTTGTTTTTAAAATATAGTTTTTTCTTCCTTGATATTTGTACAAAATATTACTTTTGTAGAATTAGTTTTTATTCATCTCCCTTGTTTTATGCTTTTAAAAGTCTTTGCTTGATTAAATTTAAAATCTAATCGCAAGTGTTATTTTCTTGGTATAATATGATAATTTTTTTAGGGGGGATATGATAATATGATAATTTATATTATATTATAATACATTGCACTATATTTATATATACTATTTTTGTCTTATTAAATTATAATATTATATAATGTATAAATAAAAGTTGCTTTATTTGTGGTGGGAGATATCAATTGCATTGAGATATATGACATGTTATTAATTTATGCACATATTAAAATACATTCTATATGAAATGTAATAATTTAATTTTAGTGAAAAAAAATAAAGTAATAATATTGTAGTGTTAATAATATGCTATTAATTTCAAAACTCATTATACATAACAAAGTACAATAATTTATGGACTTCACAAAATTGTAGGATATAAAGATAAAACTCATTGGAAATGTGGGATCACTTGGTCCTTCACCATATTGGTCATATATTTTTTCATGAAGAAACTTGTAAATTTTATTGAGCTCCATGTGTGTTTTATATACCTTTTTCATAAGGTCGAGCAAGATGTAAACTTATTCATTTTTTACAATTGTGTGTTGGGTAAGTACATGAAGTTGGGGGATAATTTTGTGGACATTTTAGGTAACACGATCGCATTAATACATAACCCAATCACATTATTTAATTAACATGATCACATTATTTAAATTATGGCTCAGTAATTATCGATCCATAATGTGCTCACATTAATGTATAAAATGATTGTGGTAATAGATAACTAATGCGATTGCGTTACTATTATTTTCCACATTAAAGCAACAAACGTGTAGATGGGAAAGGTCAGGTGCGAGCCCTAGATGATTTTGGTGGAATAAATGCCCCTTCCTCCTTAGATCTCACTTGAATGTGGCATCTCTCTTGAAATGTTTTCCAAAAAGTAAAAGATGTTTCTACATGTGGTAGTTATGTTGCTTGCAAGTAATTATGCATGAGATACAAACAAATGCATACATCTATTGTGGCATGAATTTTAATATTTTAATTATCATTGCTTGTAATTGTAAATGGAATTAGATTTGTGTAACTTTATGTATCATCAAAGCATGAGTTGTATTTATTACAATGGTTTGGATCGTATAAAGATCATTTTTCTTTGTTCTATCAAAATCAAAAAACTAATATATATATATATATATATATATATATATATATATATATACATACATACATATATATATATATATATATATGTGTGTATATATAGAGATATATACATACATATATATATATATATATATATATATATATATATATATATATATATATATATATATATGTATATATCTCTATATATACATATATATATATATATATATATGTATATGTACATACATACATACATACATATATATATATATATATATATATATATATATATATATATATATATATATATACATACATACATACATACATACATACATACATACATACATACATATATATATATATATATATATATATATATATATATATATATATATATATATATATATATATATATACATACATACATACATACATACATATATATATATATATATATATATATATATATATATATATATATCTATATATATATATATTTGAGGGGGCTAATAATTGAATTAGTGGTGGTTGTATCTAATATATCAATTAGTTCATAGTGATTCTTCATTGGTCTATGTTATAAATTAAAAAACAAATATTAATATATACACAAATGAAGTCTAATATAAATTTGTAAAAAATTTAATGTTAAATAAATAAATATGACTAATATGTCATAATTTTTCATCTTTTAAGAATAAGATGTTAGTGTAGATAGCACTATACAATAAGAGAGTTCCTAGTTAGCCTATTTAAAAACCTTTTGTACATACAAGTTCTGACATTCAGTAGGGGATGACTTAGGAGAGTATTGCAAGGATTAAAATATCTCTAAAATTAAAACTAATGGTATTAATGAAGGGCCTTGTAGAATTTTCTAATTTTTAGTAATTATTATAATATTATAATTGATTTTCTTCTATATATTGTATATAATGTAGATATATTCGAACAAAATCTAGCAAAAATAATGTTTTTATTATAACTATCCTAACCTTGATACACTTACATGATAATCTATATCATTGTTTACATATAAGATTTAAAAAATTTATCAAACTGATTTAAATTGTTTAACACTACAAAACTTCTTTGCCTTATTTGGGCAATGTGATTTCGGTTTGGGATTAGGAACATGGATTCTATTTTGGATTATGATCAGGATCATTTTATTGCATGTTCAATAGAGTAATAAATGATACCAAAGCCTTTATGGTATGTTTTTTTGTTTTTAAATCCCGAGACGAACATTGTATAGGGGTGTGCAGTAGAAAAGTGCTCCATCAATTTTTGTTTTATATCACAGATGAAAATTTTGGGTATTCTACGATAGATGATATGAATGAAAAAATATTTTCTATTAAATTTTATTCACATTGTATTTGTTTTGACAGTCAAAGACCATGTTGTGGTCTCCTTTGGTATAATTTTATTTTTTACTCTTGGTTGTCATACTGTTAAAATATATCTAGAAAAAAAATACGTAATATAAAATAAAAATGAGTATATAGATGTTAATTTAAGAATGAAATGGCCTCATGAATTTAATATTAATTGATAAAAACATATAAACTAATTTAAGAATTAAATTATTAAAAACATTAATATACATTAGTAACTTTAAAAACATATGCATTATAATACGATATCTTAATAAAATGGTTGTACCTTTTTTATGTTCATTTGATTTTCATATAATTAGAGTACTTTCAACCTTAAAGTTGTTTAATTCATCATTATATAGTAAATTTTGAAATAAGTAAAAACATGATATTTTATTTAAAATTTTAATTAAATAACTATAATTTATATCCCTAAAATAGTTTGTATTCATGAAAATAATTTTAGCCTAGATGGTAATATACATTGCGAGGTCTATTTGTATTCTTAAAATAGTTGACTTTTAAGAATAACATTCTAGCTTAGATAGTATTATACATTGGTGTTTGATGATTTCTAAATTATCATGTGTTAGGGAAGCACCTAAAGACACTCAATCTTAATCATGTAAACCAACCTCATGTTATAAAAGCTTTTTGTCATGATGGACGTAAATACCATCAATTTATTAATTATACCCTAAAAAAGGCATAGTTAGTGAATCCTCAACTTTATCCACCCACATACAACAATCCCAAAACATCTTAGACATCTTTTTTCTAAGGCTTTGAGTAATTTTATAGTTTGATCATTTTGCATATGGGATAGTACATGCTTGTAACTCACTTATTAAGAGAAGACATTTATAACTTCTTATGAAACTTAAGATGATTTATAACTTCCTATTTTTTTTAGGATTGTTAATTTTAAACATTCAATATACAATAAATAATAAAATTGTATAAGTGCTCTACCAAGGACATTGGTTTCATGTTTTAATGAAAACTTACATTGGACATGTATGTCAAAAATTATAAAATACAAATAAGTAATTCAATAAACTAGTTGGGCATTTTCTCTCTATAAATATTAGGATGTTAGTCTAGATATTACTATACATTGGGGGTCTCTCATTAATTTACTTTTAAAATGTCTTGTATATATAGTTTAATGTCTAACTAGAGACATGTTTGTAAAGTATTGTAGGATTTGAAATCCTTTCACCAATTCTAACTTCTAGTATCAAATAAGGGACTTGTAAATTATTATACCGAGTTGGAAAAATGTCCTAATATGTTCCCCAATGATATGAAGGTTCATATCTATGTATTTTTATATGGTATGATATAAAACATTATATAAAAGATGCAAAATATGAACCAATGTTAGAGTGTACATATGTGATACAATCAAATATTGCACTTTACAATTTGACAACTACACGCAAAAGGCTTATCTTTAAATATAATTATATTAAAGGTATCATTGAATATTATTGTGGCTAACATTAATCATGAAACATATGATAAATAAGGAAATTGTATAAATACTCTGCCATATAAAAATATCTCTTAAAGGAAACTTTATTTCTAACAATTATTTATCTATTCTAATTATTTTTGTGAGTTCCATTTAATAAAATATTTATAGGAATGAGAAAAAATGACAACATTAATAACATTTTCAAGAATGACAGTCATGAACTAACACTCTTTAGTAGGATAATAATAATATCGATAGTAAACTACATACTAATCTAGTTAAAATGAAATTAAAAGTTATCATTATCATTATCTTATTTTAATTATTATAGATGAATTGAAATTATAAAATTTTATAAATATACAAACACACAATAAAATCGTGTAATTTTCAACATCTAATAAATATATAAGATCATTTTTAAATGTTTGTGCTTGAAATAACTTTCAAGAGATGCTAGATAAATTATAATAGTCTTGTAATTATTTAAAATTTAAAAAAATGGATATTATTATTTTGAAACTTATAAAAACTCTTCTTTAACTTAACATATAAACATTTTGAATGATTTTTTTTATAAACTTCAAAAAAAATATGTTTATAATTTATTTATTTTTATGAATAAGACTTAAAATATAATATTTGAGCTAAGACTTCATTGGTGGTATCTTTTTTTCACCATGTTTATAAAGTTATAGCTTAATCAACACATGCCAACTCCAAAAATGTAGGCTGATCATTTCCAGTCGTCAAGAGTTAGTGTGTGTTGTGTAAGCTCATTGGTTCATAAATAACATCAATTGCCCTCCTCTTCTTCCAATTCTTCTTTGAATCTTTGTTCATTGAAGATGATTCTCTATAGGAACAACTAGTTGGATAACACTATAGTATGGTCAATCTCATTGGAGGAATCTCAAAGGATGCATTACTTGTGCATAGGAAGTGTTGGCCTTCCAACATGGGTGTGTCACTAGGCTTGAATCTAAGCTAGACCAGAAATCCTATTTTCAATATGGGATCGATTTCATGATCAGCTCCTAAAGATCTCTATTATTTGGGATCAATGTTAATTCACTTCAATCATCTAACTCTGATGAACTTATTGAATATAAATTCAACCACACAAGTTTTTATGCCAAATTTTTTGATGCTCACAAATTGTTTGGCAAGGTTCTCCAACCAATCTAGATAAGAGCTTGGATATATCCTGATCATTATCAATCCATCCATTCACTTGTGCCTTCAAGGTGTCCATTTGTTCATTAAATTTTGTAGATTGCACAAATAACTCTGGTTCACCAACAATTACTATATATTCAAATCTGCTTAAATCCTTCAATTCTTCTTCAATACAAGCTCATTTTAGATCCAATTGACATGATCCTCAAGTATGTGGTTTCAGCTACTTTTTTTTTCCTTTGGGAGCTCTACATCCCTTAGAAGTTTAGCTCATCCACATCCTAAACTGTCATTCCCAGATCACTAATCATTCTTTCCAACTCAATTCCTTATTTTTCTACAACCAAAGTTTAGCATTTTAGATTTGTCTTCAAGTGTAACAATTCTATCATGGAAGTTCTCTAAATAATCCCTCATTATCTAATTATAATCTTGAATATGATTACATCTTCAACTCATCCATGACCATGCAAATTATTTAATCTACAATTTACTGATCTTTAATCTCATGAATAGAATATTGAGTCACCTCCACCATTATGAGCATGTGATTGTATTTACCTTCTCTAAATCCTTGATTTTATTTACACATTGCAATTGATCAGACCCATTTCCTTTTAAGAAACTAATTCACTTAACTCCACAGTTTCTAGGGGTTCCATTTACTGACCTAGAGGAATATTTCCTTAATTTATAGAAATGGTGCTTCAAGGGGAAATCTTGGTTATGTGAGCATTAGAGGCATTGGTATATATTTGGATGATTTTATTATTATTATTTTTGCTAAAATTGGTATTACCACCAACAATTTAGCTAAAAGGCAAACTATTATGGAAAGTCTTAAAACTACCTAGATAGTAGGGTGGAAGAACACCCAGTTGAGTGTTGACTCTAAGTTTTGGATTACGCTATTTTTGGATCCTAGTTATAACATCTTCAAGGATTAGAGAATTTATAGAATTATCTAAAAAAATTAATGGTTTCAAATGAAACTTGATAGGATTATTCATTTGCATACTCCTTAGAGTTTCAATAAAGTTGTATGGGAATTTGTTAATTAGGTTCTTGATCAATCTGAAGTGAGGATTTGGTCCTCCTCCCTTATGGTGGCTAGAAAATTTAAGGATTGAGTGCTTATGCATGCTAGCTCTGGATAATGATAGAACTGATTGTTAGAGTCTTTGTGATGTTATCCTTTCCCCCTCAGTTGGCTACTATTATTTTGGTTCTTCTTGGCTAGCTATTGGCTTCTTCTCCATTGCTCAATCTGGTAGTGGAGAGTGCTTCTAATTTTGGTCTTGATTGGAATCATGTTAGTTTTTATTTTTTACCATGGTTTTTGCATGAGCCATAAGGTTTCAATCTTGTTGGTTTTCTTGGTTGGTGCATGCATGGTTTGGTGACTATATATCTTTTAGTTAGGCATGCTCTTTGAGCATGCTAAAGGGGATAGACCAAGTTCGAGTCCTGGGTAATTTTGATGGAAGAGATACCCCTACCTCCTTGGATCTTAACTAAATGTGGCATATTTCTTGAGATGTTTTTGAAAAATAAAAATAAAATAGATAATTAGTGAGTTGTTAAGTTTGGGTTCCCTCTTCATAGATAATCTATATCTATGCTTCATCATTCTTTCTACTTCATTTTTGTCTAACTGATCAAATGAGATGGAAACATCCTTGTCCTTCTTAACTGATTAATTTTTTAGAGTTTGGGTCCTGACTTAAATTATCATACAACATCTAAAATTAATTCATGGATCAAGAGAATCATGGAGGCACTAATAAATCCATTATCTTGTGCTTTGCATTCAGATTCTTTTCCTTCTCATTGGTTTCTCTCATCAAATTATGCTCATCAAAGTACTTCAAATTTTACATTTTATTCAAATGAGACTTGCCTTATATAATATAAATATTTAATGAGCCTATGCATCAGATTAGTCTATTCAGATGCATCATCTTGAAAATCCATTCCTAGAGGGATTCACTCCCATAACAGGCACTCCATTGGCTCCTTGAGGCAATGTTTTTTGTTCCTACCTCAAAGCCTTCAATTTGGTGGTGGTGGTGGACATATTGGATGGATTGCACTTCAACAAGGGAAAATCCTTCACCTGGCACTTGTTATTTCTCCCCCAAGCAAGATAATATAGAGGATAAAGATTTAAAAAAGGAGGCCAATACTTGGGATCCAATCCTTGATCATGTAAATCCTCCTACTGGAAGTGATTAAAAGTGTTTACATGACAAACTAGATGATCCTCCACCTTTGTCATCTATGCTTTGTTGTTACTCCACTACTTAGTGGTTTTTTGTGGTCTACCTACATATACTCTTATATACTTTTTGTTCATTGTTATTTCACCTTTTTTAGTTGAAAATTAATCTATATATTTTTAAGCCCATTTAATATTTGGGAGTGTGATATCATCCAATCACCATTTTTTATACACATAACTTATGTAACATAAGGTATTATTAATAAATGGAAAAACATTTCAATTAAAAAAAATCCATTTTTGGTCCTATCCTTTCTATCGATTGTTGTATTCCCATCCTTGATCAGAGATCCTTCTATCAGATGGAGTGCCTTTTATTCTTTAATTCTGGACCTAAAATGATATAGATTTGATAAGGAAGCAGTCGTGGGAGTTCTGGAAAGGATAGGTTGGAAAAGGGATGACTTTTCTAAAATTTGCATGAAGTTCCACACTACCTTCTCTTTTGAAAGACATTTTATTTGTTATTTATAAAAAAGGATTTTAAAGAACATGGTAGAAGGTCCTATAGTTTTCATTTTTGGTATTGTGTGTGATTGTCATTTTGTTCTAACTAGACTCCATCTTTTGTTAGTGTTGAGTACTAGCAAGAAACTCTATAAATTTTTGAATGAAATGAGGATTCTATCAAATTTATTACAAAATCCAAGTTTGAGGAGATTCAAACAATTTTTTCTCTCAAATTTTGTTTGATTTCAGAGTATTTCCCCTGTGAGACTAAACTTTGATTGGAGGCCAAATTTTATTTTGATTGAAACCTTGTTTTTACATGGATTAAGTGTACAAAATGTTTCTTCTTCTTAGTGCCAAGGACTGAGGGATCTCCATTCCACCAAATTTGCTTGAAGCATAGTCCCAACCTCATCTCCAAAAATTGATTTTGCATCTCTATTAATTCTAGTCCTTGACTATTTTAAATTTATGGTCCTCATCATTTTTTAATTTTTTTCAACCATTAAATTTTTGAGGCAAAAATATTCTATGGTTGTTGGTTAACGAATTTGGTGAGACAAAATTCATTTGTCACAACATTAGGAGTTACGTAATCATACAATCATGTCTGATACTTTCAATGCCTACAAATGCAGCCATTTTCTCCATAAACACACTTAAAAACATCCATCGAGTCAAAGCCAAAGAAAGATCTTAATAGTAAATTAAACTAAACCAAACCAAAATAAGATAAAATATATTATCAAATTAAACCATGCAAATACCACCAAACATATTTTGGAGACTACAAGTCTCACATAAACTACCTGGTCCCAAGCTAATTGAGTCTTAACAAGTCCAACTGAATTGATTCATGGCATGCCACTTAAATATAAATCACCTAAAAATAAAGGAAAAAAATTAAGGCTAACAAAATACCACCTCTCACTCATTTTAACATTTAAATTTATATTTTGCAGCACACACAAGAAAACACTAGATTTACAGCAAGGAGGACTTATTTATAGTGATGTAAATTTTTAGGATGATTCTGATTGAGTTTTGACAAATTTAATTTGCTAATTTTCTTTTTGGCCAAGTTAGAGTTTGAGCCCAAAGTGGACCTACAAGGTCCTATCCAAGGCTGGGTCTCAATATTATGCCTCCAACAATATCCATAAATCAATGCACCCATTTAAACCCAATAGAAACTAAAAATTGAAATCAAAAGTCCTTGGTATTTATATAGTTATTTTTTTACCAATTAATTAATTTCATACCAAAAAAATTCAAAAATTAAAATCACCAATCAACATATTTTTACCTTCTAGCTGAGGCACCTAGAATTAGAGCTCTGAAGATTTTTAGATGAGGGATTTGCACCATCTCTGATATGTTGTATGGAATATCTTAGTTTTGGCTAAGTTGGCTTGCATTTAAATCCAAGTTCAACTTTAATGGTGAAGACTTTGAAACCTGCAATGAGATCAACATGATAACCCCCACTGAATATTGGCCTTCTCCTCCTCTTGGTGGAGAGATAGGTGGCATTCAAATACATCATTTCCCTGTTACAAGCCTGAAATGAGGTACAATTAGCTCTCATTCCATCAAGTGCCTTTTGAAAAGCTTAACTAGACATGGAATCTCAACTCTTCTCCTTATGTATGCAAGGAGAGATTTTCCACCATTTGGTAGGCCATAGTAGAGCCCAAAATAGCTGAGTTTGATTAGTGTTTGCTCTACTAAGGCCTTATGGTTGGGGATACACTTCTGTCTATGGGATTTGAATTCCTAAATACTCCCTTTGAAACCAGTCAAAGTTTATATAAAATATCTTTAGGTTTTGTTCTTTGACTCAATTTACTTGGAAGTGGATTCGATCCTTTTTCAAACTCTTTTAATCTAAGTTGTTTTCTTAACACATGACCATGTCCTACATATTTAACACAATTTTTTCTTGTAAATTATTTTCAAACTTTGGAAAGACATACATGAAGTTATTTTAAAAGAAAAAAATATGTAAAAAAATTGAATGTTATTTCTCAAACAAACGTGTTCTCTAATGTAATGATATAGATTCAAGTTTATATTGAGAAGGTTTCTTAGGAGGTGGAGCACCTCAAAACCCTCATCAACCATTAGGACAATGTGTTGTACACAATTAACAGGGTTCGACTAGTTTTGATCAACAGAATGCCCATTCTCTACACTCTTCTAAAAAATAATTTTGGATTTTTTCCTTCCTCCTTCCTAACCAACATTTCTATAAGGTGGTGGCAGCAATGGTAGTCTCAATTCATTAAAGTAGGCCCCATAAAATGAATAGTCTACATCAACCAAATTAGTGAAGAATAACATATCAAGACATGATACATTTAAAACTTGGGAAAGCATTTTCCTCATGGGATATTATTCCTTTCAAGAGAGGTAGAGATTAACAAACCTTTCCTATTGTTTGTTGCGTTAAAACATCGATAAACATATTTAGCATTAGAAAGAGGGCCTGTGAGACATGAGTTGAGTTGTAACCAAATTTTGAACTAAGACATTTTAGAAACCTTTGATTCCAATGAGCTAAGATATCTCTTAGCCTAGAAATATTAGGATAAACACTTGATCAAAGTCTATTGGAGATAAATTTGAGCTCTTAGTACATAGAATACCAAAATGAATAGCTAACAAAGGAAAATAAAAGGATAAGCCATTCAATCACCAGGTAATTCATCTATAGTTGTAATCCCCCTTTTGGTTATCCCATTCATTCTTACCCAACATATACCAAAGGGTAATTCCATGGCTTGGCTTGGGAAAGTAGGTTATTTCCTTGTGGTTGCCCTAGGCATAGCTCACGACCTACGCAAAAATATGAAAAAAAATATCCCAAATTCATAGTTGGAGGCATCCAAATAATAGAGGAACATATTCTATTAGGAACCTATGTCCTACCTTTCTCTTTACATTATTAGTGTATTAGTTTCTATGGATGCATATGCTTTTTAATTTATCACTTGAGCATATTTGAATTATCCCACATACATAGGAAGTAGTAGTTGTTAGAATAAATTTAATATTTAAGTGTTGAGCCCCAATGAAGCCATTCACAAATATTATTGTATTGATTTTTCTCTAAAGAGGTTGTCCCCTCAAAGTGGCCTATTATGTAAAGGCTATTTTGGGTTATTTTTCAAAGTTCATTTATTTTTCGTAGTTCATAAATATGTGCAGAAGAATCCTCACATATAGTATCAGAGCACTTTCTCAGCCTATGATTAGATTATAGAGAATTAATTTTTTTTTAACTCAAGCCATCATGAACCAGCTTAGACTGGCTCCAAAATCCATTAGTCTAGATCTTGAGTCCATCAGTTTCACTTCAAAGTCCATCACTCTAGCTTCAAAGTTGCATAGACTAGTTCAAGAGCTTGACAAAGGATATTTTGAATACTATGCATCATTTTTAAAATAATGCAAATATTTTTTAAGAATAATGAGATACTTTTCTTTATACTTTTACACATAGGATGATTTTTGATAAAGTTGGCTCACAAAAGAAGAAATCATAAGTACAATCAACTTTTTAGTTGATTTAATTTTTGTAGAGAAACTGGAACAATCAATTCCTAATTTACCATCATGTTATCATTTCTTGAAATGTAAAAAAATATAAAATTCAATAATGAAAACCCTCGGGCATTTTTGATAGTCATGTTAGAAAACTAGCTTGTTGGATGGCCATGTACTAGTGAAAGAACCTTGATTAAAAACCAATAAATGGATGATCAAGAGAAAAAAAGAAAAAAAATTAGGAAAAGTTAAAAACTAGCAAATGGTTGCTTTTCCCAAACAAGCGATCAAATTGTAAAATAACTAACTTTGTCTTTCTACTCTCTTTCAGTTTTGGCTACATCAACATGAAAGAATTAAAAGACAATTGGAAGTATGGATAAGGTATTCATTCTGTTATTTAATTTATAGATATTGTTATAAATTTTTTAATTACAAATAGGTCCACTTTAGGAACTTTTTGAGCAAATAATTTAAAAAAATAGAAAAAAGAATAAAAAATAAAATCTCCCCATGCATGAGGACAAGCATAAGTCTAAGTTTGGGAGAGAAGAGAAGGAAAGAGTTGAAAACCAGTAAATGATAACTCTTTTCAAATAATTATTTTATTGATTTAACAATATATCCATTCACAAGAATATATCCATTCAGTTATTGTTATGAGAGTTATTGGAGTGAGGAGGAGTCCAACCTGATATTTCACTAAAAAACAAAACCCTGCTTACTATTTGCATTGAAAAATATCCTCTGATATATGTGAAAATCAAAAAATATCACATATGATTCTATCAAACATCTATTCATGAACTTCAATAAAAAGGATTAAAATTTGAATAAATAGCAAATATCAACATTCAATATTGATCAAATAAACTTGTTTGATTTTGATAGTTACAAAATTAAAACATGATTTTGTCATATTATCTAAAAAGTTTAACTATATCATGCATTGTTAAACTACATCTTCTTAGAAAAAGTGATATCATTTAAAATATGAACATGTCACATTCTGTTTAAAATTCAAAATATTATACCAATCACAAGAATATATAAATTCTTATCACTACAAGTTGTCCCATACCATAATAAATAAACAATTATCTTTAACCTTTAATGATAGACAAATATTATTTGTAGATTTTGACTTCTACCCAAAATAAATGTTGATTCCAAACCCTATCACTTAATAGAATCAAATTGAAGTCATCAAACTCTCATTTTCATATCTAAACAACTTACATTTGTTAAACAAATTGATAGGTAAATTCAAACTCTGGAGGGCTCCATTTGAAATTTTAAAAACATTAAATATTTGAAAACAAACACCTTTGAAAAAATAGGACTTTACTAATTTATTTGTCCTTGATAACTTAGAATATAGCCAATATTTCAATAAAATTTGATATGTATAACATATCAACAATCTAAGTTCAAACATAAAATAATGATAAATAAATTATCAAATTTATGAGCTAGATATCCCCTTTATCTCTGTAATTTGTACTGTCACAAGATCTGAATGAACAACTAGAAATTCATTTCCAAACTATATAGCTTCTTCTGCATGAAAATCATAAATTTCACTTAAACATCAAGCATTATACCATTTTCCAAATATCAAACATATAATGGAAAATCAAAATAGATGAATTCTATCAAATCCAAAACACATATAAGTTTAAAAACAAACATGATTATTCAATGAAAATTATAGTCACTAAATGATAAAAAATATATGTGGTAGAGGATCAGAAAGGAAACCTTGAGTAAAGAGTCTATACATTGTTTTTAACTAAATAACACATTATAAGACTATAAATATTTCTAAAATCATGAACAAAAATAACAAAAATCATCTCCAAGTTAATAGAATTTGCTAGAATCCAAATATCTAATCATTATGACCAAAAGAAGATATTTTGTGAAAAATCTTTACCAAACTAAAAGTATTTTATATAGATGATTGATACCCAAAATCAAAACCAAAAGTCTTTGAAAATGTTTTGCTAATACCAAAATTCATCCTTCTCATAAAGTTTTAAATCATCAAACAACTCAAAAAATTAGAATGCAAATAAAGAAGCTTCTTTAGAATGGAGAAATTAATTCCACATACTCAAACTAAAACTCAAAATGCATCTTTTTCAATGTACTAAAAATATTTTGCATGCACAAACTAGTAACAAACGTGTTACTAAAAAAGACCCATATTGATGAAATTAAAGAAAAAACCAAAAATATAACGCTAACATCACAATTATTTTATCCACATAGTATAAATTGAAACCAAAATATATCTCCAATAACAACTCAATCACCTTAAAACCTCAAATGGAGACATACGAGTCATCTTCCAAACTTAGAGTTCAAAAACAAATATTGACCAACCCACAACACATCCAAAGAAACTATATGTGTTGAACCATGAAATATTATCATTACCAACCATATCTTGACATGCAGAGACATTATCATACCCAATATTCTTCAAAACATATATTGTATAAGTATAGAGATCTTGCATGTTTGAACAAAACTATCTTCTATATTTTCATCCATGCATTTATAAATTTCCATATTCCCCAATAAACTATAAAATACTACTATTATCAATTGTATCTTAACATGCAATGTATAGCTTATAATTTCCATATAATTGGTATTCAATGAATTTTAAATCCATTTATCTTTCAAAATGACAACTATCTTATCTCGTCTACAATTCCTTAGTTTTCTCCATTCTTTCCAAGTTTCTTGTGCTCACAAAATGTTGCTTCCACCTGAAACTTGTGAAATGATGAATAAATTCACGTTTTATATTTTCAAAAACCTCAACAACTTATATATTGATGTGTTACATTCTCATTAGTTCTAAGGTATCTTGTTACTATTTTATCAATATATCCAACTCGATAAAATAAATTACTAACTTTACCCATTACTAAAACCATTACCAAGTTATCTTACTAAAAACCAAATATCAATGCATGTACATCGCATTAAATAAAATTGAATCTAGATCATGTCAAATGAATACCCAAATCTATGCAAAATCACTTAACACAAAATTCATTAAAACCAAATCCCATGTGCCAACTATCAAATACTTTGAACTGAAGGTTTGAACCTAAGATTACTAACCATGCAAAAGTTTAGGTCTTTAATTATTATATGTTGCTAGACTAAGTATATTTATTTCCATAAATGTTTGTAGGTTGAATGAAAATTAGAACCTTAGGTCTTAGGTTTAAGAAATATTTAGATTTAAATATAAGCTAACTTGAATCCAAAGTATAGCTTATATATTTGATTTTGATAAATCAAAACACATTTTCCAATTTAACAATAAACCTATGTAAGTCAGACCAATATGAATCCTTCAACATATAATCATTAAATCACAAATAATTTTATCAATAAATTAATCTTCTAAAAATTAACCCATTGCATATTACCTTTTATACTAACAAACATATCATTGAAAGGATCATAATTTTAAGATCAAATCATTTATTTTGAACAATATCACACATCATATATATATATATATATATATATATATATATATATATATATATATATATATATATATATATATATATAAAATTGTATCATTGTGTTCACTTATGCTTTTGAAACCACTAAATAATGTTAGAGTAAAACTTCATTAATCATAACATTCATACTAAAATTAAATATAATAATGAACATTCAAATGCAACAATGAACAAAGACCCCCACACCAGTAGTTTTAAATGTTACGACATGAGTCGTCAATATAATAAAATCTTGGTTCATTTGAATTTTCATAAAAAAAGAGGGAGGTATCGAACTAGGCATAACAATACTAAATTTGATAGATAATCTTAATAATAAGATAAGATAACAAATAATTATTTGCATATTTAAATGAAAATCAACTGAAAGTACGATGCAGGTTAAATCATTTTTTAGGCAGCTATATGTGAACCTCTTTAATAATAAAAAATTAAGGGATGAAGTGTTCGGTTAGCATGGCATAAATAATAGGATTGATTTAGATAAGGAAGTTCTGGCTAAATATATAATCGAATGCAAAACCCTAAAATATAAATTATAAAAATTAGTAATGATTTCAACTGATTAATAATCAAATCAAACTAATTTATAAATAAAGAATTTGAAATAATATCATGTTAAATATTTAACCATCATTTATTACTTACAGTGATATAACGGTCTACACTTAATTTACCTTTAGTACTATGAATATTTCAATGATGTAACTATTATGATCCATTCAAAATAAAAAAATAATAGAAAATAAAAATGAACTAAAAATAAATAAACAAAATAAAAATAATAGAAAACTGAAAAACAAAATAAGAAAAAAGCTATTGATAAAATAGTTTCAAATGATGTCCATTGAATGAGTAATGCAACCAATTTTTATCCATGTCTTTCAATTAGAAATTATTTTTCCCAAGTATAGCAGCAATTTTATATGGTTTCAACCAAACATAATCAAATTTAACATATTTATGAGCTTTATCCTAGTAAAGGACTAGATCTCCTAGCTTAAACCTTCTATTAGATATCTTTTTGTCATTAACTTTTTCTTGGTTTTTCCTAATTTCTAAAATACAATTTCCTTAGTTTCATCTAAAGCTAATAAATCATTAAGTTTTTGTTCAATTAAATGTGTATCTTCTAACAGATATTGTAAAGTAGTTATAGTAGATGAAATCTATAGATAAATTGGTAATGTAGCTTCAAAACCATAAGCTAACATAAAAAGAGAATATCTTGTAGTTGTTTTAATAATAGTATGATTAGTCCATAATGTTTCAAAAAAATTAGTATGCCAATTTCTTTTATTATCATAGATTATCTTCTTCATTATAGAAATCATATTTTTATTTGTTGATTCGACTTATCCATTTCCTTGAGGGTTATTTTTTGAATAATGACTTGATATAATTAAATAATATCTTAAAAATTCCAAATATTCATAGAAGTGAAGTGAGGATTGTTATCTAAAATTATCTCAAAAAGAACACCAAAACTAGAGAAAATCTATTTTTTAAAGAAATAAATGACTTTAGAAGTAACATAACTCTTAAGTGTTATAGCTTTAAGCCACTTTGTAAAATAATCCATCACAGTTAAAATATATCGATTTCTAGCATAATAAGATGGACGAATACTAGAAATAAAGTTTATTCTCCATTTAGTGAGTAGATTTTCAATAATAACAAGATTTAAAGGTATTACTGGTAATATATCTCTACCAACAAAAAATTGACAAGGTATATAAGAACGTACAAGTTTATAAACACTTTGAAATAAGGTAAACCAATAATAACTTGCACATAAAATATTATAAGCTATAGTTTTTTTTGTAAAATGATCATCATAACTTCTTTTGTGACATCCTCTAATAAACCTTTTGGGTTTAATCATGAGTTAGACATCTCAATAATACACCATCTTGATTTCTATAAAATAAAAGGTTTTCTAATAAACAAAATTTTAAAGCTTGAACTCTTAAATATGTTTTTTGTCTCTTATCTAAATTATTTGGGCATGCTTTATTTTGAAAATATTATACTAAGTCATGGTACCAATCACCTTCAGCCACCAAATAATGTTAGTCCATTTCATGTCTAAACTTTTTTTTTTGGGAAAATCAACAACCTTCATAGACTAAAAATGAGTTTTAGCATTCAAGAAATCATCAAAAAATAAAATCAAAACATTAATACTATAAGAAGCATTCTCAACTAAATGTTTTTCTAAGTTATTTCCCTTATTAGTCTTGGAAATTTCAAAATCAAGATCAAATTCTTGGATTCTTAAAATCTACTTTGCTAACCTTCCCTGAAAAGTGGATAGCTTTAAAAGATAGGATAAGACAGGTACATTGGATCTTAATATAACCTTGTTTCCCATTAAAAGATAACAAAATTTGATTAATAAATAATTTAATGACTAAAAAAAACCTTAATAAGTGAGTACCTTGTTTCTATGTCTTTTATAACTTGGCTCATATATCTGATAGATTTTTCATCATTTTACATAATTACAGTGCCAAAAACTTTGTCTATTACATTTACATAAAGAATAAAAGATTTAAATAAATTAGGCTTTGCAAGTTTAGGTGCACTTGTAATAGCATTCTTAACATTATTAAAACCATAATCAATTCCTACATCCCACACATATAACTATTTCTTAAACAAAATATGCAAAAGATTTATCTTATCATCAAAATCTAATAGGAACTTATGCACATAAATTATATTAGGTCTTTAGGTGGTTGCTACTCCTTGATTTCTTTAATACATTCAAGATCAATTGAAATTCCCTCTTTATAAATGATATGCCCCAATAACTTACCTTCTCTAACACCAAAAATGGATTTCTTTAGATTAAGGAAAATACCATACTTTTTACATCTTTCAAATACTTCATGAAGATGATCCAAATATTTTTTCCTCTTTCTAGAATGAACTATAAGAACATCTAAGTAAACCTGATTGACAATTCCAGGTAAATAATCAAAAGCTACATACATATCTCTTTTAAAAGTTGCACTTGCATTCATGAGACCAAAAGGCATTCTATTAAAAGTAAAAGTTCCTCTTTGAGTTGTGAAGGTCATCTCATGTCTATCTTCTAAATTAAAAAATATCTTCTTATAACCTAAAAAATCCATAAAGTAAAGACATCATTTCAAATACTATGACTTATTGCAAAATTTGAATAATACTTGGAAGAGGAAAATTATCCTTGACACTAGCCTTGTTTAGATCTCTAAAATCTATGCATAATCTAATGTTATCATTTTTTTTTTGCATACTGGTACTAAATTATGTTGAAGTGGATGTGTCCATACTAGCTAGGGGTTTGGGTTATAACCAAACTAATTTTTTTTCTATCCATGTTCTCACTCACTTAGGAGTTAAGCTTATTTTGAGAGTTTGTTATATGGTTTATTTTGAGAAATATTTACACGAACCAATTTTGGTTGTGCCAAATATTTCATTCCACCTATTATTAGCTTGTGCAACAAATTATTTGTTGCACAAAATAAACCTTCTTTGCCTATTTATTAGGCACTTCTTATGCTTCTCCTAGATAGATGGTGGAGAGAGAAAGCTATGGATGTTTGTATTTTTTCATTGAAATAATAATAAAGACTTTTATTTTTGTGCATATTAGTTATCTGATGATGTTATGGCTGTAGTAATGGTATGTATGAGTGATCTTATGGTTGCATGAGTGTATATAACACTCCATCATGGTATCAAAGAAAATTTTGTAGCCATTACTCAACTTAGTTGACTCCATTTATCAATCATATTTTTAAATGACATTTACAAAATAGATAGGTGGAGAAAGCTCAAGGCAAGCAGAAGAAGAGAGTGATCACAATAGTGACAGCTCTCCCAAACCAAGAAAATTAAGAATTTTGGATGATATTTATCAAAATGTCTAGAATAATGAAGAAGAAGAAATTTTATTAGAATTGGCATTATACTTCATGGAAGGCCCACTATATTTTGAAGAGGTAGTTTAGCATGAAGAATGGGTAGATGTAATGAATGAAAAAATAGACTCCATAGAGAAAAATGAAACATGGGATCTAGTTGACCTTCCAATAAGAAAGAAAGCAATAGGAGTCAAATGGGTATTAAAAACAAAGTTAAATACTAAAAGAAATATTGAGAAATATAAGGTAAGATTTGTTGTTAAAGGCTTCGTACAAAATCCTGGCATAGACTACAATGAGACTTTTTCTCTAGTCGTAAGAATGGACATAGTCAGAATAGTGATATCAATACCAACACAACACAACTGCAAATTTTATCAAATGGATACAAAATCCACATTCTTGAATGGATATCTTGAAGAAAATGTTTATGCTTAGTAACCACCTAGATATGAAATACCAAGTCATGAAAATAAAGTATGCAGATTGAAAAAGGCCCTATATGGGTTGAAGCAGGCCCCAAGAGCTTGGTGTGGAAGGATTGACTCCTACTTCATGGAGAATGGTTTTAGCAAGTGTAGTGGTGAGCCAACCCTATACATCAAAATGAATGAAGAAGGTCATATTCTAATTGTCTGCCTCTATATTGATGAATTAATCTTCACTAGAGACTTATCAATTGATCTCTTCAAATTAGCCATGAAATAATAATTTGAAATGATAGACTTAGGTCTAATGAGATTCTTTCTTAGCATTGAAGTTGATCAAAGAGAAGATGGCATTTTTATATGTCAATCAAAATATACAAATGTTATCTTGGACAGATTCAAAATGGAGAATTCAAGTCCAATCTCAACCCCTATTGCAATAGGGATGAATTTGAGCATGAATGAAAAAGGACAAAGTGTTGATCCAACTCTATACAAGAGTTTGGTGGGCAGCCTGATGTATCTAACAGGAACCAAGCCAACCCTATACACTGACTCCTGCTTCATGGAGAATGGTTTCAACAAGTGTAGTGGTGAGCCAACCCTATACATCAAAATGAATGAAGAAGGTCATATTCTAATTGTTTGCCTCTATATTGATTAATTAATCTTCACTAGAGACTTATCAATTGATCTCTTCAAATTAGCCATGAAATAATAATTTGAAATGATAGACTTAGGTCTAATGAGATTCTTTCTTAGCATTGAAGTTGATCAAAGAGAAGATGGCATTTTTATATGTCAATCAAAATATACAAATGTTATCTTGCATAGATTCAAAATGGAGAATTCAAGTCCAGTCTCAACCCCTATTGCAATAGGGATGAAGTTGAGCATGAATGAAAAAGGACAAAGTGTTGATCCAACTCTATACAAGAGTTTGGTGGGCAGCCTGATGTATCTAACAGGAACCAAGCCAACCCTATACATTGACTCCTACTTCATGGAGAATGGTTTCAATAAGTGTAGTGGTGAGCCAACCCTATACATCAAAATGAATGAAGAAGGTCATATTCTAATTGTTTGCCTCTATATTGATGAATTAATCTTCACTGGAGACTTATCAATTGCTCTCTTCAAATTAGCCATGAAACAAGAATTTGAAATGATAGACTTAGGTCTAATGAGATTATTTCTTAGCATTGAAGTTGATCAAAGAGAAGATGTATTTTTTATATGTTAATCAAATTATACAAATGTTATCTTGCACAGATTCAAAATGGAGAATTCAAGTCCAGTCTCAACCTCTATTGCAATAGGGCTAAAGTTGAGCATGAATGAAAAAGGACAAAGTGTTTATCTAACTCTATATAAGAGTTTGGTGTGCATCCTGATGTATCTAACAAGAATAATGTATGCAGTGTGCCTATTATCAAGATTTATAGAAAATCCCAAGGAAATCCATTGGGTTGATGTCAAAATAATTTTGAGGTACATCAATGGTACCAAAAATCATGGAATTTTATACACTCCATCAGAGGATTTCAAGCTAATTAGATACATAGACAATGACCATGCAACAAGCACAGATGATCAAAAGAGCACTATTGGGTATAATTTCACTTTTGGTAATGGTGTAGTTGCTTGGGCGTCAAAGAAATAACCCATTATTACTCTTTCAAGTGCATAAGCTAAGTATGTAATGGCTACAATAGTAGCATGTCAGGTCGTGTGGATGAGAATAATTCTCACCAAATTGGAGCATCAATAGATAGAAGCAACAACATTTTTTTACAACAATAGCTCATCTATAGTATTATCCAAGAATCATGTAGTCCACAAAAGTAAAAATCATATAGATATAAGGTATCACTACATTCGTGAGCTAGTGAACAATGGAAAAATTTAGTTGGAATTCTATAGAACAGATGATCAATTTTTTGATATCTTCAACAAGCCACTACCTACAAAGAAATTTGAATACTTCAGGGAATGTATTGGAGTTGTAACTCCTGACTAGAAGCTGAAATTATGGGGGAGTGTTGAAAAGACTAATTTTAACTTCCCTCATTTTTTTTATATCCTGCATAAATCCTAAAAGGATGTATCAAATCCTTAGGCATTAAATTTGCACATCTAGAAAGTCTTAGCATAGACTTTCCCTCTCCTTTCATTTATTGTGGTAGGGAATTTCAAATTTAGTCTTCCCTCTTAGAGAGGTGAATGTATTGCCATATATACAACTCATGTATGAGAATTCTGTAAGATTATTTTACCTTAATGAAATGTTGTCAAATTTTCTCTAGCCATCTATTTCTTTCTTTCATTTGCCTTTTTAGTTGTTTGTTTAATCTTGGGGTATGGCCGACCAAGAACTCTAATTCT
Source organism: Torreya grandis (assembly GCA_037957365.1). Lineage (NCBI taxonomy): Eukaryota > Viridiplantae > Streptophyta > Pinopsida > Cupressales > Taxaceae > Torreya > Torreya grandis. The sequence continues at coordinate 3,292,226 of JARHVA010001332.1, forward strand.
AGATTGAAGGATATATACCTAGACTATATCACGTTTGCTACAACAAACAACTAACACATAAACCTAAATTAATTTTAGAATCAGAGCAAGAGATGATAAACAAAATGCAAACAAGATATATAAATAAATAAACATAGAAAATAGAGGTTGTATTATTCAATATGCAGACCTTAGATGATCAATTACAAATAAATGTTTGAGGCCTTTTGATAAACAATACAATAGAGTTTTGGTGCTCAAATTATTCATCATCAAAAATGATAAAACAAATTTCTATTTATCTCTTCCATTGGAAATCTCTAGACACAACAACATAAATGATAAGTTCATCAAATCATATTAAATGTATTAATGAAGAGAAATAGAAATAATTGAGATAGAACAAATTCTTATTTATCTCCTCCAATGGAACTCTCTAGATACAACAACACAAATGTTAAATTCATCAAATCACATTAAATGCATTAATGAAGAGAAATAGAAATAATTGAGATAAAACAAATTTCTATTTATCTCCTCCATTGGAGCTCTCTAGACACAACAACACAAATGATCAGTTCATCAAATCACATTAAATGTATTAATGAAGAGAAATAGAAATAATTGAAATACAAAAATTTCTATTTATCTTCTCCATTGAAACTCTCTAAACATGACACAAATGATAAATTCATCAAATCACATTAAATGCATTAATAAAAAATAAAAATAATTGAGATACATCAAAATTCTATTTATCTCCTTCATTGGAACTCTCTAGACACAACACCACAACTGAAAAATTCATCAAATAACATTAAATACATTAATGAAGAGAGAGAGAGAAAATTGAAATAGATGGAGATATTTTGTATGGAAACATATTCTCCTTGTGAGGTAGGTGAATTCATCTGGTAGGCAATATTATATCTAGATTGCTAACTAGATAGTCACACTTTCTAACAATTTTAAATGTTCTTGCATATGAGCTACTTGAATAAGTCATGCAGAAACTATAACATTCAATCTTATGGATGCTCTTTCTATAAGTGGAATTGGGATATTAAAATAAGTCATTTCCTTAGAAATGGAAGAATGTTATAGATGGAAAACATATGAATATTTTGGTTGAGATTTGTGTATAATACTAAAGACAACATGCATAATCAAGAGATATTTAATGAGATTGTATTTCCACAATTTATTGATTGAATTAAAGAATTTTTGGATAAAATTATGTTAGAATTTTTTTATCGAGGTTTAATTTCACACTCCATAAACCATCCTCTAAGGTTTTTGATGGTTCATAGAGTGTGAATTGAAAGATCAGTCAAAAAACTCTAACATAGTTTTATCCAAAAATTCTCTAATCTAAAGAATAATTATTCATCCTAAAAACACATTTATGCATTATCTGAAGTTAAAAAAAAGTTGGATGTATTATCTAAATAATATATGTAGATATTAATGGGCTAGATAAATTTTAACATGGTTCTAGATATAATTCAGGTTATGTTTCCATCTTCGCTAGAAGATCTTCTCAAATACATGGTAATATAATATTTTATATTTACAAATACAAAGCAATATTTTTAGAGTATTGCATAAATTATCACCTCCTTCACAAAAATTTGGCCCTTCCAATACAAATGTCCATTTGTGGACACTTATCAATAATTTTCATGCCAGTTTTTATGTTAGACATCTATGTTCATTTTTATTTTTATTTTTATTTTTTAAATTCACATCTTTTTATGCATTTTACGGGTGCCTAGGTTTCAAAATATGGGTATTAATCATTTATAGTCAGTAAATAAGTTTAATGTTAATTATAAATAAGTTTTATAGTCATATGATTGTATTTATATCTTTTAATTATTAAATATAAAAAATGTTATTTTTGGTAAATTAATTATAAAAGATTAAATAGATATACTAAAATTTGAAAGTTTTTGATGAAAACTAAAGTAAATGTTAAATTTAATCCTTATAAATTATAATGAGATTTTGGCAGATAATATCATGTATATCTGTAATGATATTATTTTATATTTATAAAATATAAATAAATTTAGGAAGCTGATAAATAATAAAAATAAACATAGAGATTAAAAAACATGATAACTACATGATTTAGATAAATAATATTATGTATATTTTTATAATAATCTTTTAAGTTTAGAGGTTATTTTTAAAAAAATAGGTGTAAGCACTAAAATGATTTATTAGTACAGTAGGAGGAAATGAAAATGGAAATAATAATGAGACAAGAATATATTTAAAAGATAGAGAAAATGAAAATAGAGATGGCATGAGATAGAAATAGAAGTAAGTGGATATAAGGTGAGAACGGACTTCAACTGAATTGGGAGATTAATTCTATAGATATTCTTCACATTTTAAAGCACCCAAATTATATCAAACGTAAGATTTAGAATTTATATTATAAAAATGGAAGTATATGAATATGGGAATGTATATAAATATTCTTATAGTGAAAGGGCTATTTTTTTATGCATTATCTTCAGACTTGGTTTGCTTTTTAGATAAATTCATACTCATATTTGATCTATAATGTTTTTCAACTTCTTGTTGAATAAGACTAGTTCTGGTACATCATTGATAAAACATATAAAACAAAGTTGAATCTTGTTGTTTATGGAATAGGGAGATCAAACCCACTTATTTTGGTGTAAGATCGAACCCACTGGTTATTTTGATGAATAAGATTAGACCCACTAGGTGTTCAATCTTAAAGTCACCTTTCATATAACCATAAACCTTTCCAAACATCCTATGCCTTTTCACCTAATAACACTGGAAAATGTAAATTGACTAACTTGCAGACTTGTTTGCATTTGTTGAAAGAGTGCCAATGTTTTGTGATAAAATCCCTACCCTGCATATGGTAAAACCATGACATTCCACAAGCATACATCTCGCTCAAGAATTCCATCAAAGACCTTGTGACCGTCCTCCACTATCCCATATTTCACATACATGCTATCCACCATGTTACTTCATATATCATTTGCATGCAAATTATCACATTTTGATTTTGCTAATTGACCCAGAGTTCAGGTAACAATTAGTTTTACATGACTTGCACTCATTGCATATAATAATATATTAATATTATTTTATATTATATTGTAATATTAATATTATTTTATAGTATAGGATAATATACTGATATAATTTATATAACATAAATATCTTTATTATATAAAAATAGTATACATAATGAGGTGAGTCAGGGGAGATCACAGACTTGGATTTAGGACAACTATTCGATTTACATGACTTGCACCCATTGCAAAGGGCTACATAGTTTGCAGGGTGGCAGCTATTTAATTGGATGTTTTCTATTGTTAAGGGTTGACAAGGATGACATTATGCTAAATTGATTGTAATAAGGTTCCATGTCTAATGTGCGACTCAAATTAGCATTAAAATGTCATTGATGTGGAGATAAGACATTGAGATTCTATAGTTTATATTGTATCTTATGTTCATCTATCCTTCCAATATATTATTAGCATATTATTGTAATGCTTTAGGCTAATTGTTAAGGTATAGTCCCTATGTATGTGGTTATGTTGCTTTTAACCACTTAGGTAAATAGGTTACATGGGCCTAGATATTTTATGCTACCCAATGTTTATGGTTCCACCCACCTCCTTATTTTTGGGTGTTTCTATTATGCTTATATAATAGGCTTCTATGTATTGTTTATGTACAATGGTTAATTCATTTCTTCATCTCTTTTTTGAATCTAACATGGTATTTGAGCTTGTGGTTTAGAAAGCTTGGGAGGAAGCCTATAAAGCAAGAGAAGACGGTCTTGTTAGGGAAGAGCGTGTAATTCCCGGTGAAGAGCCATGAGAGGAAAAAATTTATTCAAGTGCTTAATATCATAATCTTATCAAATAGTGCTTGGTAAAGAGCAAAAGCCTACTACTAGTAATGATGACTATGATAAATGTCATCATGAGGCTCTTATGTTGTTAAAACTATCAATAGCAAATAATTTAATCTTAGAGTTGAAAAATGTGACCAGTGCATCATCTTTGTGGACTAATATTACTTCCAAATATTAAGCTTCTGAAGCTGATAGGTTATTGTATTTAAAAAATATATTATTTTCCACTAAGATTCAGGAAGGTGGCTCTGTTTCTAAGTTTTTATTGTAGATCAAGGACATCAGTGATCAGTTGAAGGTTATGTAGAAGCCTATTGATGAGAAAGATTTGATTTCTTTGGTTATGAATAATCTTCCACCTTTATTTGAGTCATTGACGGAGTCCTTGCACATGATTTTTGAGACACAGACTTTGGACTTTGAAAATTTGTCCACATTGCTATTGTAGAAGGAGAGATGGTAGGAGAAAATAGTGTTTTCTACATGTACTTATACAAAGTGTATTCTTCATCAAGGGAAAGGGTAATTAGTTTGGTAAAACTACTAATTCTCTGACAAAAACTTCACAAGTGGTTATAATAAGAGATCTAATTAGAAATGTTTTTACTACAAGCAACCTAGTCATTTTAAGAAAAATTACAAGAAAAGACAACAATATATGGCTAACCCTAGAAATAAATCTCATCATGTGAATATAACTGAAGGTGAAGGTGATGAAACATCTCTTAATTTTTCTTTCATGGCTTCCAATGGTAATTCTACAGTCGATTGAGCTTGGTACTTTGATTCAAGGGCATTTCACCATTATACATGCCATAAGGACTGGTATGTGGATTTTATTGAAAATGATAGTAGTAATGAATTTATATCTTTTGGAGATGGTAAAACTCATTCGGTAAAGGGATATGGTACTATTTATATCAATTTAAATGGTATAATTTGATGTACATTTAAGAATGTTAGGTATATGCCTGATATGAACAAAAATTTGCTTTCAATTAGTGAGATCACTGCAAAATTTGATTTTATTTTAAAATTTTAAAAACAACAATGTTTAGTCACTACCAAAGATAACAAGATTATTACTATTGAGATCAGTGAGAAAGTCTCATATAAGCTTGAAAATCCATAGAGGGTAAAGGAAAGTGCACTTACAATAGTTGATATCACAAGTTCACTATGGCATGAAAGCCATGGGCATTTAAATGTCTATTATTTAAATACATTGAGCAAGACTAAGATGGTTAAGTGGATTCCTTCTATTTGGAATAGTCATCATGTATGTACTGGATGTCAATTGGGGAAGCAAGTTAGACATTCATTTGATGTTTATAAAGCTTCTAGAGGTAAAGGAGTATTAGATCTAGTACACATGGATTTGCATGGTCCAATGCAGAAACCTACCCCTTCTAGAGCTCATTATTTTTTTTGTTGGTCAATGATTTCTCTAGAAAAAAGTGGGTATACTTTTTAGTGAAGAAATGTGATTATTTTTCTAACTTTCTTACTTGGAAAGCTATGGTTGAAAAATAGGCAAGATGGTCAGTGAAATCTCTTAGAATGGATAATGGGGGTGAGTTCATCTCAAAATAGTTCAAGGAGTTTTGTGCCACTAAAGGCATACACAGATAGTACACTACCCCTTACACTCTGCAATAAAATGGAGTTTTGGAAAGGCAAAATAGGATGGTGATGGGCATGGCTTGTTGTATGGTCTAAAGCAGAAATGTTCCATATAGATATTGAGTAGAAGTAGTGAATATGATAGTGTACATCCTCAATATATGTCTTACAAAAATATTAGAGAATATGACTCCAAAGGAGGCTTGGTTAGGTCAAACTCTAGATGTAAGTACTTTTAGAATTTTTGGTTGTGTAGTTTTTGTAGTTATTCCTAGTCAAAAGAGAAGTAACTAGGATGTAAAACACAAAACATACATGTTTGTTAGGTACAGTGAGAAATAAAAGGCCTATGGATTACTTGATGTTTCTACTAAAAAATTTGTGGTAAATAGAGATGTCATAGTACATGAACAGATGCCATACTTCACAACAATTAGCACAATTTCAAATATTGAGTCATTATTTTCTTCTAATGATTATATTATAAGTTGTGATGTGAAAGTTGAGAAGGATTCTAGTTTAATGGAATCACATTCTAGGGAGGTAATTGTTGTAGGTCATTGTGAGGTTTTAGTAGAACAACCAAAGAAACCAAACTGGTATTCTACCACAATAGAAGCACTAAAAGAGGGAGGCTTACCATAAGGTGTGAAAGGAAGAAGATTGAGATTAGGAAAGCAATTTGGTAATAGAGATGAGCATGATAATTTTTCTCTAACAACTTTTGTTTCACATGTATTTGAGCCTAATTATTTTTTAGAGGGAAAAGGGAAGCATGAGTGGGAATTATCCATGCAATTGGAATATGATTCCTTGATGAAAAATAAGACTTGGGAGCTCATGGAGCTACCACCAAGAAATAAATCCATTGGTTGTAAATGGATTTATAAGGTGAAATTCAAAGTAGATGGTTCCTTGGATAAATACAAAGCCAGACTTGTTGCAAAAAGTTATGCACAAGAAGATTGGGTTGATTATGAAGAGACTTTTACTCCTAATACAAATATGGTAACTTTCCTTTTGATTGTTGCTATTACTGCTCAATTTGGATGGCAAGTGTACCAAATGAATATCAAGATTGATTTTTTGAATGGAGATCTAGAGGAAGAAGTCTACATGGTTTAGCCATAATTTTTTTAGGTTCTTGGTAAGGAACATCTTGTTTACAGGTTGATCAAGTCTTTTTATGGACTTAAATAGGATCTTTGAGCCTAGTATATGAAGATAGATTCATACCTTATGGAGTCTAGTTTCTAAAGGTATAATTATGAACCAAATCTCTATGTAAAGGTGTTTGGTGATGATATCTTGATTCTCATTATATATGTTGATGATATAGCCATCACTGGGAATAATGTTAGTCTCATTTAATAAATGAAGGCTAATATTTTTATACTTTTGACATGAAAGACTTAGGACTTCTAAAATACTATTTAGGTGTTGAGTTTTGGCAAGGTGATTGTGTTGTATTCATGTCACAAAATAAGTATGCCAAATCATTACTTGAAAGATTTAAAATGATGGATTGTAATCCAACTCACACACCCATGGAATTTGGAGACAAAATTTCAACTGACACTACTTCACCTCTAGTCAATGAAATAGTGTATCGGTAGCTAGTGGGTAGTCTCATTTATCTCACTACCACTATATCAGATATTTGTTTTGAAGTGACTTTTCTATCTCACTTCATGTCTAAACCATAGGAAGTGCATTGGTTAGCTATAAAATTGGTATTAATAAATGTTAAAGGTACTCTTGACTTTGGCATAATGTATAATAATCCTATAGATTTTGAGCTTTAAGGATATTCTGACTCTGATTGGGTAGGATTAGTAAATTCAAGAAAATCTAAAATAGGTTAATTATTCACTCTTGGTTTAGGAGTTTTCTCATGGTAGAGAAAACTAGAAACTAAGGTGATATTATCTTTAACAGAATTAGAATATAAAGCTATGGTCAGTGTAGGTTATGAAACTATGTAGATAAATAAAATCTTGGAGGATCTTTAATTTGAGTCATAAAAACCTACTCCAATTTTTTGTGACAACTAGAGTGTTCTTAAGATGGTGAAAAATATAATATTCCATATCAAGACCAAACACATTAAGGTTCACCATCATTACATCTAATAGTTGGTTACAAATGAAGACATCAGTCTCTTATATTGCCCCACTATAGAGTAGCCAACTAATATAATGACCAAACCACTTAGTTCAAACAAGTTCATTAAATTTAGGGACAAACTTGGTCTTATTTATGGTTTAGTCATTAAGGGAGGGTATTAGTATATTATTGTAATACCTTAGGCTATTTATTAAGGTATAGTTCATATGCATGTGGTTATAGTGGTTTTAACCACTTAGGTAAATGGGTTACATGGGCCTAGCTATTTTATGCTACCAGATGTTTATGGTTCCACCAACCTCCTTATTTTTTAGGTATTTCTTTTATGCTTATATAATATGATTCTATATATTGTTTATATACATTGGTTAATTCATTTCTTCATCTCTTTGTTAAATTTAATATATATTGGCACCTAGAGAAATTACATCAAGGTTAAGAACATAAAAAACCACCAGAGTCATACACATTGAATAAAGGGAAAGGCCATAAAGAACTTGAGGGTGGTGATAGATTTCAATGTGAGTTAGGTGATGATGATGAGGGGAAATGATAGGTATTTTAGGTGATATCATACACCATAAGTCCCATATCATACACATGTGCCAAATTTAGGGTAGTTTTTAGATTTACATAACCTATAGCCATTACAAAGGGGTTTATAGCTTGCAAGGTGGTGGCATCTTTTATTGGCTATTTTTTATTTAACTATGAAAGGATTCCATCCCTAATGTGTGGATCAAATCAATAATGCAATCTCATTGATGTGGGGGAAATATATTGAGGTTATGGATTATATCATGGTGCCTTCATTGTTGTTTAAATATAACATTATACTATGAAAATTGAGTATCTACCATGAAATATGTCATCAAAAATAATATGAAATGATGATGTAAATTAACCTATTGAATAGGTTTATGGTGATCTTTAGGGTTTATGTATTCAATTACTCCAAAATATTTTGTTAAAAAAAATCATAAACCATAATGTAGAGGATGATTGCACACAGGGAATCCTTGTCTAGCATTATGTTCAACAAATTTAGTGATGTTGCCACCACATAACTTCTATATTGGGGACAAATCTCAATTTTAATGATTGCTTCTCCACCAGTATAGTGGGAAAATATATGTAAGCTTAAGATTGACTTTATTCCATCCACCATGCTCCCAATCCTAGTCAGATGCTTTAACAACATAAGATTAATGATAGGTAGTTGATATTTAATACCTATAACCTTTGAATGGAATTATTTATTACTAGATTGTTGCAAAGTGAAAGTTGTAAATATTTCAATGTAGGTAATTTTTAAATCACTAGATTCTAATGGTCTAAAGGAAGCTTGGTCTAAAAACACATGTTTTCCATTACCAACACTATTAATAATTTAATCAATTGGCTCTTCATCATTGCTAGCTGAGTATATGACTATGGAGTATTTTAATCCTTGAATAAAATAAGGTAGAGAGGTGTGGAGAGGATGGAGGTAGAAACACATGTAGGCCATATAGGTGGGACATTTAGATGACCAATACACAAGGGAGTCTTGTATGGTGACAGGTGAAAGTGTAAGATGCATGTGGCATGAAGACAACATGCTTCTATGGTGACTCTTGTTTACATGGGAGTCATTTTTTGGAATGATTTTAGTATGGGTTTACTTCATCAATAGTCTTTTGAATTAAAAGTTATATATTATAATATTACATTTGGATATATCATTTCTATAATAATATCAATGCATTAAATAATTTAAAAAATATATATTTGTATCTACAATATGAAAAATACATTTCATAAAGTCTATTTTAAGGTTAAATGAAAAATTTTCTTTTGTTGACATGGTGTGTGATAAGGGTTAAAACTACTAGTTGTCTTAAAGGTGCAAATTATGCTATAAGGGATGTACATTTATGTTTTGGTAAAGTGGGTATTTTTAAAGTAAAAGAGTGTAAATTGGAAATCATATCACACTTGAAACTCATGACCCCTGAACCCATCATGCATTTTGTTCATATAGCATTAGGAAACAAAAAAAATGATTTTTTTACGGTGATAGTGAAAAATAAGGTCGTGTGTTTTTTCATATAGTGTGACAATATGTTATGCAAGGAGGAGATTTTTTGTTTTATAGTGAACTTGAGCAATGATGAATTGGTGTGGAAGGTCAAACCCACATAGAAAATGCAAGTGGTGAAAGATATCAAGGTGAGATAGATAGTGATGGTGAGGGGAAATGATTGGGTATTTCAATGAGAGACTCAAATAAGTCTAGGAAAATACACATAGAAAGTTTAATGACAAGTCACATCTAACAATGCAATTTATAGCTTCTATTGAATTATTTCAATTAAACAATACATGATTAAAATATGTGTTATATATCCAATAGATATTCTAAAAACATAGATAATGCACCATGTATCAATTTAGACAAGTCTTAAACTAAATTGCCAAAAACTTAACTATGTTAACTAGATAAAACCTAAATGGATGACTCTTAAATGAGTTAGAGAAAAAATGGAAAAGGCTTATTAAATTAAATATACCTCTTATATAATCTAATTGAGTAATGCATGATTTCATATGAAAATAGATATGGATATATATATATATATATATATATATATTTACAAGATTTTCTATTCTCGTTCTCGTTCTCATTAATACTAACAATATCTATTGTATTTGTACCGATAATACTTATTTCTCTTTATTTGGTGAATGGAAGAAAGGTATAATTTCTACAAGGATCACAAGTGCAACCAATTTTGGGTAGTTTTTTGGATGAGGGTTAGAATACCCACCAAATTTTACATGCTCTCTTCAAACACTATGACAATTTGATCCCTCGTAGCATAATTAGGGACAATCTGAAACAAAAAAAATTGAAAGGGATTTTTTAAAACTCTTTGACCCAAAAAGCACTCTCAAACAGATTATCATCATGAAAATATATGGTTGAAAAAATACTTAAAAGAGACATTTGTTTCGTTGATATGATGTTTTTTTTAATCATGTATTGAGTAACTTAAATAGTTTGGTGAAATCTACATATCACATTGACATGTGACATATCACTAAATTTTGCATATTGAAGGATCATATGTAGAAGATAGAAACAATGTCAATTCCACCAATCATAGAAATGACAACAAAGAAGATATACAACTTGATATGGAAAATAATGAGTGGTAAATCCTATCATGAATGCACCCATCAAGGAACAATGAAATATATGACATTGACATCTTTCCCATCAAAACTTCTATGAAAATCTCCTTTAGATTTCAATTTTTTCAATAATAACTCGTATACATTCTAAACAATTAAAATAAATGTTTCATTTCAATATCCCAAAAAAAATTAGTGTAATTTTAATTGAATATATATATATATATATATATATATATATATATATATATATATATATATATATATATATGATTTGTGTTCAACTCCCCTTTAGTAGCATGTGTTTAGGTACACCCAAGTAAAAATATAAATATACCTAATGGGGGATGACCTTAATTAATGCATCATAATCAAAATCCAACCTTAAATTTATCAAACATCTCAATTTGATTTATCTTTGATTTGGTGTTACATGTTCATGTTAATTTTGCCCTTAAATATGACTAGACCCCATTATTTCATTGTGTTTTAGCTTGATTTAATGAGTTTTAACTTGGTTTCAAGGCTCATACCTGGGTAGAATAAATGAAATCACCATTATAATATCTTCTATTGTAATTTACTTAAGGGATATTATTTTGATAATCAATAAATAAGTAGTTAAAGGGAGAATTCTCAAAGTTTGCACTTCCCTCAAAATAATGACACTTTTTTTTATAAAAAAAGTATTAATAGAGCCCATTTATACATTAACATAAAATTTTGAGTCCTTTCCCAAATATTCAAGTACATTAAATTAAAATAACATATTTTTTTTAGGAAAAAAAAAGTGTGAAAGCATTGTAAGATATAAGATTGAGTCATTGGTATATTCACAAAATATATTGTTAGAGAGAATTTACAAAGTTTAGATCATTGCTTAGGTTGGAATTATTCAAGGAGAGTGTGATATTGAACCCAAATTTTATACCTTCTCTCTCACTATTATGATTAATTATTGTAACTCAAAATAATATATTCCTAGGTTTGATTAGTAGTATCGAAATAATACATGTCGATAGGTTGATTGGTAGTATCAAAATAATATATGTCGATAGATTTGATTCCTTTGTGGAGTGGTTGTCCACCTCTAATGTCTATTTAATAATAGTTGGTTTACTCCAACCATTGTTTATTAAGAGTGGGGAGGGTCTATATAAGCATAAAGGATTTATTATTGTTGAAATTTGTTTGAGATCCATGACCCATGCAAGATTGAAAATGAATAAAATCGGTAATTTGAGCCACAATTTTTTTTTAGTGTATTATATAAATTTTATGATAATGATGATAATAAATTTTTTTTAAATATTTTAAATTAAATTTATTTATAAAACCAATTAAAATGTTTAGAATATAATTTTCCAATATTTTTTTATGTTTTAGTTTTTTTTGGTATTAATATACATAACAAGTTAAAACTAAGGAACTAGTTTAGATTATATGATATATTACAAATAAACACAAATATGAATTAAAAGACAGAATTTGATTTCACAATTGCATTTTTATTTATGTAAATTATTAATGGCATTAAGATACTTAGTATTTTTATTACGTTATTTGTCAAGATCGAGATAAAAATGTTAAATACTTTAAAAATCATATGAAAGGCAATAATGTTACCTCAAGAAGTGAAACTTGCCATGGTAGATAGATGAGATTTGACAAGTGAGGAAATGGTTAAATGGAGACAAACCCCACAATCTATTATAATCCTTGAAAATAATTAAAATCCTTTACAATACCAAGTAAAAGATGAGAGAGAGAGAGAGAGAGAGAGAGAGAGAGAGAGAGAGAGAGAGAGAGAGAGAGAGAGAGAGAGAGAGAGAGAGAGAGAGAGAGAGAGAGAGAGAGAGAGAGAGAGATTTTATGGAAGAGAGGAGGAGATGGATCTTTAAATAAAATAAGAGGAAGGATGAGGGAGTTACAAGAATCCCATCATCACCTTATAAGGCCTCCTTGGTGTGTGTCACATGTTATATTACTAAAGAGAGTGGGGAAAAGTGTGTGACATGTGAGATGAGGAGTTACTTGTGCAAGTAAATATCAAATCCTACAAGTGAACAAGAGAGGTGAGAGACACCTTGTTTATTATAAAAATAAATTCACATTTAAAATAGACTTAGGATAAACCTAAAAGACATAAGAAATGAATCAAATAAGATTAATATCCAACACTCTCTCTTAAGTTTAATTTAAGGTTTAAAAAGTGGAGAAAACCTTTTACAAACAAGGAAGGGATTTGAAATTATAGAATACTCTCCTTGAATAGAAACTTGCTTCAAGAGAAATTACAATAGTTTGAGAAAAATAGTAAGGGAAGGTTTCTCCAAAAGTTTCAATGAGGAAGGTGTAATCATCAATAATCTAAAAGAAACCTCTTCGAACAAGATGGTCTATCTGTGATGGAACAAGGACTAATAAGAAGAAGAAATGATCCTCTAAACCCTACAAAACAAACAAGATAACACCAATCTTCAAGTTAAGTAACCAATATGTCATAAAATTATCTATATACAAATAATGTAATAAAATCAAATTTATAACAAAGCAAAGGAAGTAAAAGATAACATCTATTATAAAGTGCAAAATATTGCACAAAAAGAAGTTAGTTAAAAAATTGAGAGATTCAATCAAAGCATATTTATTTTACAACAAAAAAACAAGAAATACATAAAAAGATTGAGTTGATCAAAATAGAGGCAAAGAATGTGTTACTTGAAAAATATATTCTACATAAAGAAATAGAATAATTATCACACAAAGATACATCAAAAGATCTAGAAGACACATTGTCCTTGGATATCCAAATAGTTTTAACCTTATAGGTAGGTGTTTTAGTCATTTTCCAATAATGTAAAGTGTCACAAGTGAATTTACCCCAATATTTGCACGGATGTAATTTCTAACGTTTAGAGATACAATGCTTGTATTTTTCACAATGCTCACAAGTTTTACCTTTTTTAACTAAAGCATAAAAATTTTGAGCATTTTAATCAAAAGAAGATGCATTATAAGTCCTTCGGTTTGGAGGACAATATGATTTAAAATTTGTGTTAGAAGTAATTAAATTATGAAAACTAAGACCTTTAAAATTTTCATTAGATATAAGCAAAAGAGGGTTAAGAATATTAATTCACACTTACCAAACCCACTATCTGAATAAACCATATTTTACATGATTTTAAATCTAGGGTTGGTAGAAGAAGTGTTCAAAGGATTTTGTTTATAATCACATTTAAGATCATCATTAAAGTCATGATCATGTGCAAAAGATGCAAGTTTAAAATTTAAAGTGTCAAAATAAGATTGAATTTTCTTGGTGTGAGCATTAAAAGAATTTTTCAAAGTGGTAATACTCAAATTTTAACATTGAACTTGACATTTAAGAGCATTAATTTCATCATCATGAAATGCAATTTTTGCCAAAAAAATTATTAAATATAAGAAAGATTGCTCGTTTAAGAGCCATTATAAAAGGATTACACAATTTCCAATTAGCAAAGTAAATGAATGTGAAAAAAGATGTGTAAAATATGTTTTATGAAATTCAAATCTAAACCAATGTATAATGTTATAAAAAGAAAATTATTTAACTTTGATGTAAATTAATTTATAAATGTAAGTCCACACCAAAAAGCCCAAAAACTTAAGTGTCGTTTTGAATTTATTTGAAAAAGATAAAGAGAGAACAATAAAATGCTTTTAGTGAAACACCACTTAATAAATCCCTTAATTATTATTTTTTATATATAAAATCAAATATTTCAAAAAAATGGTTTATGGTAAATGTTTCATGTCAATAAAAATTAAAAGCATAAAAAACCAAATTAAATATGAAAAAGTGAATGGAAACTTTACTATTGAAACACTTTAGGATATCACACATTTTACAAAAAATAATAATAATACAAAAGGTTACATATCAACGGAGCCAGATGGTAATCATGGATCAAACTCCTTACTAGAATAAAAATACCCATCTCAATATGGGTGAAAATTAGGAGATAAAAAGGCCAAGCATTACATGGAAATCAAAACCAATATACACATAAATTAAGCACAAGTTGCAACACCCAAGGGAGAAGGCAAAGGATCATCCTTGGGTGGAAATTTTTCCAAAGTGGAAGGCTCTACAGTGAGATGATCTATCACCACCCAACCATCTAAGGAGTTTAAAATCATATTAATAGTCTAGCCATTAGTAGGTTGTCCCTAATTAACAGTACCAATAGGAGAGCCTCTATGAGAGGGAGTTGTGTTGACTTTACCATGTGGCAATAGAGAACCCCAACCCCTCAAATGAAAGTGAGGGATAAAGTGGCCATAAATTCAAAATTAAATTATGTATAAAAGGTGACCCTTGGGGTAGCCCATCTAGTAGCACCTAACTCACAATGTAGGGGGTACTCCCTTCGTGGTTTAATAGCTCCTAGAAGTAGGGAATTCCATCATAACCTTGTCTATTTGGGATTGAATCTGCATGTAGGCTGATGAAATAATAGAAACATGGTCGTTAAGATAAAAATGATAAGAACATTCATCATTGTTGAATATATCATTATTTTTGGCCTTCCATATCTGGAAAAGAATAATGGCTCAGAAGAATTCCATAGAAAATTGATAGAAGTTGGCATATTGGTTGATTCTCCTAAAAGAGAAAGCCACAAAGAAAAGGACTCAAGATGATAGGGCTAAAATAGGCTATAAAACCAATTCCAAGAAGATTGGGCTCATGATAAAAACCAAAAGAGGTGTATGAATGACTCATGCCAATGGCAGGTTGAACACTTGGGTGGATCAATGCTCATGTGAGAGAGATATTCCCTAGGAGAGAGACCTTTATATACCAAGAACCACATAAAATAGGTGAGCTTAGTTTTTATCCTAACATTCCAAATTATGTCCAATCGGGTAAGACATGTTCTAGTGGAGGATTTAACCCCCCAATGCATATTGAGCTTGTAAAGAGCAAAGGAGAAGGGGATCATGACTTGATACCTAAGGCTTGGATAATAATTTTTAAAATGGGTGTTATAATTCCATCACTATTCCTTCCACCATGCCTAAGGCAGTCGCAAGTATAGCTTATGAAGCATAACATTGGGAATAAGCTCTTAGATGTGGAGGATAGAAGGTAACTCAACATTTTTATATTAAAATTTAATTTTCAAATTTGTCCAAGGAATATGGTCCTATTAATAACCAAATCTCAAATGGTAAGAATACCTTTCCAAAATAGTCTAAGGGTTTTAATACATGTCCATTCAGCCAATAAAACATTAGTGCTTATCATAATAGGAGACCATAATATGATATGATTGTTGAAATATATACTTTTATGAAAACCATCCCCAACTAATTTCATGTGTGGTTTGATAGAATCAAAATCATTCCATATACTTTTGGAAACAAAAGAGACTTCAATTTTGATAGGAGTTGTAGTGATGAGAAGTGAGTGGAAGCCTATATTCTTCCAACTAGGTTTACCATAGAGTGCCCTAGAAGAGATACAATGCCTTAGTAGGACTTTCTATGCCTCATTCCTTCTATCATGTGGATAATGAATTTGGCATGAAGGGTTTCACTTTGTTTATAAAGGTCAACAATTATTGTTCCTCCTTTATCATGAGGAAGGCATAAAATATCCTAGGCCACATGATATAAACCTTGGTATGTTTGGAATTAGACTAAAGTAAGTCACTAATAATTTTAGATAAGTTGTCAAAATACAATTTTTAAGGATCCCAACAAGAGGAATAATAAACATGGGTGGTATCCAAAATCATGGTGCAGATTTGGAATTTACCTGCTAAGGATAATGGATTGGTAAGCTAATAAACAAACTTCTTCTCCACTCTACTGATAACATACTACCATAGCTCCACCTGAGATCAGTAAAATTGAAAATGAATGCCAAGAAAATTGAAATTTTCTTTGCATGTAATATATTTCCAATTAAATTAAAAAAGCTAATCAAGCATAGGCATCATACTTTGTCTAAAACATTGAGTCTTACTCCACTTCAAACTAGACCCAAAGGCCAAATAGAAAATATAAAGACACTTCATAGCTTCTATGAAGGCTCATTATTTTTATTAAAATGTAAGGAAAGTGGAATCTATAAAATTCTCATTAATGAGCTAGGAAGAGTAGTCAAGTAAAAAGAAAACTTAAACCAAGCCCTACTTAGCCTTATAGGTAAGAAGATATCCTAAAGTTTCTATAGAGAGAACTTATAACGTTGGATCAAGAGGGAAACATTTCTTGATGGAATGCTATAGGAAAATGATATTGAACTTAATTCCATTAATGGTTAGTCAAGTTGAAGCATTTGAAAGTAAAATTTGGACTACCAAAACAAAGTACTAGTTGAAACCAAGATCCTTTAACAAACATAGAATAAATTCCCATTAAATTCCATCATATGCTTTCTCAAAGGAAATATTGATAAAAATGGTTTGTTGATGAGAATATATAGCCCATTCCATGCCCTCCTATATGAAAATGAGATTATCAATAATATACCAGTCCTCTAATGAAATCAGTTTATTTAGTTCTTACAATTACAAGAAGAATAAAATGGAGTCAATTGGCAAGAGATTTGGTGAGAATTTTGTAGGAGACATTAAATAAGGTGATGGGCCACTAGCTGGTAATGAGATTTGGATATTCCACTTTGGGTATAAACTTGATATTACCTTTAATAGTTAAATCTCCCAAAGAATGGTTTTGTAGGGCTTCTTTATAAACCTAAATCAAGTTTGGCCCAACAAAATCCCATGTAGCTTTCTAGAATTTCATGGGAAAATATTGAGGCCTAGGTATTTGTCATTAATCATGCATTAGAGAACCTCCATGAGTTCCTATAGGGTCAAGGATGAGTCAAAAATCCATTGGTCATATGCATTAACTTTATGAGGAACCATATCAAGGCATTCCTACAATGCCTGAGATATTTCTATTGTGACCTATTGGGATTTAAATACTATTTGGTAGTGATTCATTAAGGTCAAGGAGATTTTTGGGAGGTAAATAAGCCTAGTTTGAGCCAACTTGATGAAATTGATTTGATCATGAGCCTACTTAAAATATTTTGACACTTTGTCTCAAATCTTGAACCAATGTATCCAAGCATGCAATTTCACCCCTCAGACATTATGACTATATGCCACATAATGTGGTGTTTGAGGGAAGTAGAAAGATTATACAAATTAAAATAAAAATAAATTATCTCAATAATGGGGACAACCTCTATAATTACTTGAGTGTAACCTCCTCATAGTATTTCCTAACATGCACAACTTATTTCCCATAGTGTCAAAGGAAGGTGGTGGTACACAAAACGGCCTAATTCAACCACTCAATATTGCTAGTAGCATAAGGATGGCAAGAGGTTGATTTTAAAACTTAGGAAATCATACATATGGTGTTAACATGGTCATAGAGAGAATTATTGATGATAAATTAAGTACATGACACCTTGTACAACCCTATGACATATTTCACTCTATTTGAGATAGGATTATGATCAGAGAAAACCAAATATTAATGGACAAAGATAGGTTTTCCATTAAGGTTGGAAAAATATAAAATAATTTGTGTTGACAACATATAATGGTTGATATTTTTGAGCATGTAGTGATCCCCAACATGGCAGTTAAACCACATAAACAAAGACATGGTATTAAATGAGTGCTATTGGAGGAGAGGGTCAATAAGACCTAATTTATTCTTAAGAATAGACCATGCTTCATGTTCACTTAAGCACCACCTCATAAGAAAGGCACTAAATTTGTCTTAAAAATTCTCAATCATATTACAATACCCACACACTGGCCACATAAAAATGGAGAGGTTATTAGCTAAGGATCACCAAATAATAGATTTGTCAAGACCATCATTAGGGATGTAAATGTTAAGGATTATTAATGAATGGCCATCAATATCCACAAGTAGCCAAACAACCTTAGGTGATAGGTCCTTCCCCGTGGCAATAATGAAGTAAAAAACTTAGGTGAAACCAATATGTTATCACTGCCATTTCCATCTTCATGTAGAGTGGCATCATGCCAAATATAATGCATAGAAGTCTATAGAAGAAATATTAAAACCTTAACTTTTTTTAGACAAACAAAATCTAGATAACCTATTCATTGATGAGAAACATGCACATAATATTTTTAAGAGGGATCTGTATGACCTCAAACATTCTACGTTAATAAGTTCATTAGGA
The DNA here is from genome assembly GCA_037957365.1 of Torreya grandis. NCBI lineage: Eukaryota > Viridiplantae > Streptophyta > Pinopsida > Cupressales > Taxaceae > Torreya > Torreya grandis. Next base: position 3,311,293 of record JARHVA010001332.1, read on the forward strand.
AATATCATCCATGTGTAACTACCCCTATTTGTCTTCAAAATCTACTAACATTGTAAAACTATTACATTGGTCTAGATGAGAAGATATTATCACCATGGTGGAATGGAATTTAGCCCCATGCTCATCTTAGGGAGAGTCACCATCACCAAGAGATGGGTTTCGAGATCACCGAAAGAATGAGTTGTTAGTTAAAAATATCCAAGTGGGGGGACCACAAAATCATGGGAGTTGTTATAAACTAGGCTCTATTGGGCTTGGGGGACTAAAAAAACAAGGGGAGGTGAGGTGTTTATCTCCTAATAAGGCTTTTTTATTAGATAAGAAATTGTTGGAGAGGATGGTTTTGACCCTAGCTATAAATTTTTATTCTTAACCATGGTCCAGCTAACCCCCTTTTCTACCACCTTTGGGATTCATAGGTTATAGAGGAGTTGAGGAAGGCTTTAAACATTCCATAAGGGGGTAATATTTGATATGATGTTCAAACACTTGACAATAAAATTAGGTGTTAGGAATATTGAAGTATAAAACTTTTTATGATGAGCAGGCATCACCTACCTAGACATCAATGAACTCCTTTAGGTCTTTGGATAGGTATAAAACAATACAAACCCATGTATTGGGGTAGGAGGAGAACCACTTAGGTTGTTCTTGGAAAAAATTGTACCTAATGGGTGAAAAAAATTTCTCTATAAAGGACCAAAGATGTATCAGTAGGCTAAGAAGCTCAACATAGAAACTCTAAGATAGGCTTGGTCTGTAGCTTTGAAGTTTTAGGTCCATCTAGATAAAATTAAGAGCATGTTTCACAAAAAATAACAACTCAATTTAACAAGGATGTTTTGAAATTATGATGGCTCTTTAAATGTAAATTATATAAAAACCCTTTGGTGAGGTTATAGGCACCAACCACATGGACACTCATAGCCTCCCAATGGTGGTGAAACCAATTTTGGAGGGACTCCTCTGAGGGGACTCAATCAATAACATAAGAAATAAGTGAAAAAAATTCATATCATTTTCATGAATTTTCAATAGCATCACTAAAAATAAATACATTTTGTTGAGAGGGAAGGGAAAAGGGATTGCCTCATTATAGACCTTGAGGATAAACTTTTGGGCTCTTCTGTGTGCCATTCCTCTCGTCTCCTATAACAAATATTATAGTCAAGAGTGGGGAATCCATTATATAGGGATAGCCCACCCACAGGGTGAAGTTATAATAGAAATTAATGTGTAAGACCCATATAAAGTCCTACATAAGTGGTATGCAAGGTTTCAAAGACAGCCACATAAGGAAAGGCAAGTTGACCATAGAAAACCCTAGCAGAGATAGTTTCATCAATCTCAACTTGATTATTTTACTATTAACATGAATGAATAGTTTGATAAATAATAAAAATGAATTAAAATCTTATGTTTATACATATGAATAAAAAAACTTTGAGTATTTTTCCACGTGTGAAAGAGATATGAGTTATAGTAAACAACCATAGTTTTTTTTATTTTTTATTTTTAAAGATGCTTATGTGGGGTTTACTAAAAATTTCTTTCAAGAAATAAAAGCACATGAAAATGTTAAATTATAAATCCCTTAAAAATGAAAAACCAAGGATTAAAATTCATTAGCTTACCACTTATCCATGTTTTAACTATGTAGGACTTAGTACATGTAAATCTTAGGTTGTTAAAGGGCTAAGTATAGTAAATCAAGGTATAAAATATGCAATAAATATAGTCATTGATTTGTGTAAGAATTGACCTGATCTCATATTTCTAAAAAAATATAAATAAATGACACAAGTACTTAATTAAAACTACCTGAGATGAAGTATTTGAAATCCAAAAATTGGTACAATAATTAGTCTAGGTGTTAAAAATAGGATATAGGTGTCAAAAATCCTCCTAGACAATAACACATATCATGGACAATAATTTTGTGATGCTAGTGACCACTTTTGGCACTAATGTCCTATGTGAAAGAATTTATTTGTACTTATAAGAGTAATTGTGTTTGAGTCTTTTAATCCTTTCCCTATGTGAACAAACCCTGCTTCATTGTTTGTGACCTGTTTTGACTAATTCTTCTCCAAAACTTAATGAACACTAGCATACATGAAACAACCACAAGATCAAATGGAAAAGGAAATAAAAAATTGGCTTATGAGATATTATGATCACACAGGATAAAACATTTATTGTTCTAACTACTTCCTACATTAACCCTAATGATAGGGGTCTTAGGTCGTATATAGTTATTCCTTAGGGAACATGCATAATCAATGTGCATGGTATGCTAGAATAAATTTCACTTAGACCCTTCTTTGATCAAGCATGCAAATATAGGTGTGATGGTTGAGTAATATGTCGTAGGTTGAGTTGTACTATTCATTGTTTTTATGTAATTATGTGTCAAGATAGTAAGTGCTAGATGTAAAATGCCTTATTAGGCTCTTTATATAGGAGATTTGATTTGAATGTAAGATCCTTGTTTGTTGGTTGAGATGAGACAAAAGAGAGATAAAATCATAAGAAGGCTCAAAGAAGGGTTAGGGCCCAAAACATGGTGAAAAAGTGATTGTTGGACACTAACATTATGATGCTAGTGTCCACTTATGGAGTTAATGTCTTGAGGTCACAAAAATAAGCAATGGTTATGAAAAATATGCCAAAGGGGGCCTGTGACTGAGATGGGATGACATAGGACCACTTAGGGTGTAAAAATTGGGAAATAAGAAATAAGAAAGACCAAAAGACCCAAAATGACCACATGAATAAGAGTCACATCCATCACTACTGCCTTCTTGTGAAAGAGAAACAAAATACATAGTACTTGTGGTTGCTTGAGAAAATGAGGGTGTGTACATTCCCCCCCCCCCCGCTTTATTCTAGTAAAGTAATGAAATGAAATTACTAGAGTAAAAGAAAAATAGAAATGTGTACATGTACTTGCATTGTATATGTGCTTTACACCTGGCCCACTTCTTGGCCAGAGAAGTGGACATGAAATGGAATGATGTATGTGAAGATGAAATCCACAATTGGGTGCCCCTATGCTAAATCTAAATAGTGAACTGAATTGTGAAGAATAAAACCCTATTTTTCCCCCACCCTGATATCTAGATTGAATGTTAGAATGTAATATGTGAATGTGGAGAAACAAGAAATGCTTGCCCCCACATTGGTATTTGGATTGAATCTAAGTATGCAATTTGTAAATGTGGAGAAACAAGGTCTACTTGCCCCCACTCTGGTGTTTGGACTAAATCTAAGAATGTAACCTATAAATGTGGATAAATAAAGCATGATTCCCCCACTCTAGTATTTAGACTTAATCTAAGAATGTAATCTATAACAAGAGGTCAAAACTATTGTTCAACCTACATAATCTAGGTTTGGTGAAAAACTATGGATCAACTATTGTAGATGAACATGTGACCCAAACTGGTGAAATCTTGGTGATGTCCTAGTGTCAATATATGTAATTTGGTAATATAAACATAGAAAATGGTATAACTTGCCATTATATCTATAAAATCTATTAGAACCCTATGGGATTGAGGATATGTGACCTACATCATGCACCAAACCTAATATCTGAATAATGTAACTATGTATCTAAACAAATATCTAACAATATCAATGAAACCTAGAAATTAGAGTCAAGATAATATATGAATATCTAAGCCTATCTATATATCTGAGCCTATTTGTATATCTATGTAAATTTATATCTAAACCAATTTATGTGTTTATGTAAATTTATATCAAAACCAATATGTGTGCCTATGTAAATCTATATCTAAAATAATATATGTTTGTGTAAATATGTATCTAAACCAATATGTGTGTCTATATAAATCTATATCTAAAACAATTTATGTATCTATGTAAATAATGTATATGTCCCCATTCTAGTGAGAGAGCTAAAACTATGGTAAGGTTGATTAACTAAAAGTTATTTTGATCAGTATGTTATTAGTAGTTAGCATTGGTAATGTTGTTTTAAGTTTGATTAGTTTATCGATTGTAATGGAGTTGTTTTTAAGTCAGGAGTAGGATAGACATTTGGTCTATATTGAGCTTGTTAAAGAAATATAGGTTTTGTCATTCTATGGAGTTGAATTGATCAAGATAGTAGTATAACTGGTATGGGTCAAGGGATATCATGATCAAGTCCCATGCATAATAAATGGAACAAAATTGGAGATATAGTTTTTGAGATATCATGTTTGGAAGAATTTGGTATTGGTTGGTGAAATTGGTATGCAATGCCAACCTTAGGTAGGTGGCATTTTTAAAACATGAATTAAATAGTTTGGTTGATTGGTTGGACAAATCATTTGAGTTTATATAAATTATTTACTTTTGAGATTAAAAACATTTCTAGGAGATGAGGAGCTAGTGTGATCCAATATGAAGAGGTGGAAGCATTTGTCCAGGCCAAGGAGGAGGTTACCCTAGTAAGTAACCTATCATTTTCAATGTTTTATATATATATATATATATATATATATATATATTGTATTTTTTTAATCATTTTTAGTGAAAATTTGTAGTTTAGGGCCTTGTTTGGGAAGATGGTAATATTGTCCTAAGTATGGTGCTAGTGTCCAGAGTGTGGTGTTATTATCTAGTGTTACTATCCAGGATGTAGCACTAGTGTCTACTAAGACAAATTTACTAATTTTTCTTCTAATTTGTGTTTAATGATTGCTACTACATATTTATTTAGTATTTTAGGATGTTAATGCAGGATTTAACTATATTTTATAAGTGGATGTGTGTATGAGGAAGTTTTAGAATGGCTAGATGATGGAGTGTTACTTCAATTGATAGATGTTGAGAGGGAAGTAATCGATATAGCCATTTTGGGCCATGTGGCATCACTAGATCTGATGTCCTAGGATAAGCATATGATGACAGTGTTGTGTGAGAGGTGGAATACTGATACTTATAGATTTTGGTTTCCCACTAGGGAGATCACTATGGTGTTGGAAGATGTCTATAGGATCCTATGATTACCCATTATTGGTCAGAGTGTAGTGTTACAAGAGGCCACTAGATATCGAGCTATAGAGTGGTCCATGAGGTACTTTGTAGTGATAACTATAGGGACTCATTAAGTAAGGAGTAACAGTGATGTAATGTTGTCTTTGATTGTTAAGACTAATGTTCCATAGTTATAGAAGTTTTTAATGGTGTTATTAGCTTCCTTTATTTTTTTAGATGGGATTGGGGTGTCTATCTCATATAGGATGTATGGTAAAGTGTAGGATAGAGAGGAGAATGAGACCACATACTCATAGGTTTGTATTATTTTATCCCACTTGTATTGGTAATTATACTATTTCACTCAAGAGTTGTGTGTGAGTGACATTAGATCTTCAACATTATTGCATTTTTGGGCTTATGAGCATATCACAGTGGTTAAATTGGGGTTATCCATAAGGGGATTAGGCTGAACCATAGACATTTGCAAAGAGATGGACTAATATGGCTCACATGCCTAGAAGGAGAGTTATTTACTATCATCAGGTGTTGGATAGGTTGATGATCAGATATATTATTTGGAGACCCTAAAGGGGATTTAAGGGGTGGCCTAATGATGGTGTTCAACAAAGATGGGTTCGAATGAGTTGTTGGCTACATGACCATTGGGGCAATGTGTTTGAGATATTTCAGCATGAGTGAGTGACATAATAGTTTGGTGTGGCTCACGATGTTCCAATGGCACCATGGGTGTGGGTAAGGAGTTCTCAAGCTCTAGTGAGGCTAGGGAGAAGGTCCAAACCATCGATAGTGGAGCTAGTTTTAAATTTATTGATAGAGCAATATATACTATTGGATATATCATATGTGGATGATGTATAAGTGACAAATGCCTACATAGTATCATGGGTGAAACATAGATGGGAACCATTATTTCCATGAGTTTAGGTTATCATGGAGGATGTGATGAATATCGAGCCCATTAGGGTAATTGAGGCTAGGCTTTTATTATATATATGTATGTTTAGTTTACTTTGTTACTAATTTACGTGGATGAATATCTAATGTATTGTGTTGGTATGTGTATGTCTAGGTGATGATGAGTATTGGGAGATGACTATTGAGTCTACACTCTTAGTACTAAAATGACACATCCTTGATGATGTCATGGATGATGTACTAGTTGAGAGGGCCATATATGTTTTTGGAATTCATGCCCACCTATTTGATTGGGTATCCATTGCTATAGGTATGAGGCACATGTAGAGCTACAGAGATGGGTTATTCATGTACCTGATGTTCTAAGTCGATAAGGTAGTAGGATAGTGGATGACTATATAGTCTATAGCAAGAGAATGGAGAATTATTGGCTAAGCTATTTGTGTTATAAGATATAACATGAAGACATCAATCTTAGACTAGATATGGAGGGATGGTGGAGCATATATCTCCAATATAGATATTAGAGAGTGAGAGTGAGGAGTTGGTCATAGTGACCAAAATCTAATTATTAAGTGGCTTGTATCATTGTATTAAAACTTGTATCAATGTGTGTGTGTGTGTGTGTGTGTGTTACATGGGTATCATATACATTGGAATTTTTATTTGTGGCATTGTGTATTTGCATATGTGTTTGATTATATTCATCATTTAGATGTTGATATGGAAATACATTATTTGTCTAAGTAATGGTAATTGGTTGTTTACCTATTTATAAATGTTTAAGTAGATATGTATATTAGATTTTGAATATTAGTTTTTGGTATAGGTGTTATGGGAGTATCATAGGATATCTAAGTGTAGATCATGTAACTGTGATATGCACTATCTAAACCCACATGGCATGGTGAATAAGTGACCATACTATTCATGTTGTGTCGGCATAGAAATAGATTATAGAAATGATATTGCTTTTGGTACACTATTAATAAATAGTTGTGTAAAATCTATATCAAGTAGCCTAATTGAATTTCATACTAAAACTATGTTCTAATCCATGTGTTTATTGACAAATATCTTAATCAGTGCTTGAACTGAAACTATACTCTAATCTCTATGATTATTACCAAATATCTTAATGAATGGTCAAACTAAAATGTGTCCTAGTATGTATGATCTTTGTCAAATATCTTAATCATTTGTTGAATTGTGCTCTAGTTTTTTGTGATTTATTCCAAATATCTTAATCAATTATTGAACTATGCTTTGATTTCTATGATCTTTGCCAAATATCTTAATTTGTTTTTAAACTGTAACTAGTGATTGAGTTACTTTCCATATTTATACGATGTTGTTATAAGTATGTGAATCTCTATGAACTAGTTGCCATCTATGTTGACTCTATGGTGCACAATATCTCTCATAAGTAGGTGTCTTATAAACCACATGGATGATATGATGAGTAACCAATGGCTCCTTAAAAGAACATCCTGGGATAACTTAGTTGTAAAGGAGTGTGATCTATGAGAGCATATAAAATGAGATATCTATTTCCCCTATGTAAATGTTATAATGCCTCTATTGACACACTGGTTAATATGATCTTTGAGTGCATAACAATTGTTTTCCTAATGTCTATTTATTTGATGAAAATTACAATAGGGTTTATTTTATATCCTATGCAGATAGTGTGTTGGATGGTGATGAGTAGAAGGAAGTGTCATCATCTCCTTATCTAATAATGTAAGTAAGATATCATGGGGCATATCTTTGATTGAAAATTGTATATCGCCTCTATTGGTGTCTTGTGCTCTACTCATTATAGGAGATGCTCTATTAAGTGGCTCTTTACCCTTATTGAGTATCTCGATTATTTTTTTATCTTCCACTTATTTCTAAATCATAGATGGAGTAGGTTCTTGTACCATATTATATGATAATGGCTCTGGGAAATATACATCTAAATCTTCCTCTGAACATGTCTCAACTAGTCCCAATTTTTTATTTAATGCCATTGCTATGTTACATAGATGTTATAATGATTTGGATGTCACATATAGTAATTTATCTTTGAGAGGGAAGATGAGACCTCTAGCAAAAATGTATTATATCTCTAAGTCTATTGACTAATAAATCAACTATTTCATGTAGGATTTGAGTCATAGAATGTAATCACTCATTATTTCTGACTCACCCTAGTATAGTGAAGGCAACCTCTCATATGTGACTCTAGGTCCCTTATTCAGTATGTAGTGAATGATAAATACTTATTCTAAATTACCATTAGTATGTAGTGAACCCTTGGGGATTGAATGATGGAACTAATTTAATGCCTCACCCTCTAGAGATTGTGTAAATAACTATACTAGAGTCAAACTACTAGTGACATGTGCCATGGATTTCTCATAAGCTTGAAGGTGCAAATATGGATCTCCATGCCCATCAAATTTTGGTAAAAATAGTATTTCAAAGTTGGGTGGCAACTTTGTAGTGAATATTTTTTGCAAAATATGATTACCATGGATGGCATTAAAATTAGCCTAAGAGTGGTATGTTTTACTTTCCAATGTGATATGATGTACTTATTATTATAGATCACCCACAACATATATCAAGGATATTGCCTCTTATTAAGGTATATTAACATCATCAAGGGGTTCATTTAACTCTTGAATCTTATTATTAATCTTAGTCATTAATACATTGCATTAAAGACCTTTGGTTTTGCTCACCATAACCTTTGGAAGGGTTATAGCTTGGACCTGGTGAGAGGTAAATGGGATATCACCCTTATTGATGTTAAGATGAGAAATGGGTTCTATTTTAGTAATGGGGGTTGATGGAGATTCATTGATGTCTCTTATTTTGTTAATTTACAAAGAAGTATCACATGTTAATGGACTAGAAGATACATTATTATCATGAAAATGTAAATTATGTAAAATATGAACATAAGAATGTGTGTGTGTGTGTGTGTGTGTGTGTGTGTGTGTGTGTGTGTGTGTGTGTGTGTGTGTGTGTGTGTTTTAGATTTTTAACTAGCATTTGATAAGAAATTAGTTTGAATACAAGGAATGGAAGAAGTAGGGAGAGAACTAGAAGTAGTAGACTCACTTTATTCTTCACTAATATCATATTAATCATTATTATTCCATGGATTATCAAATATAAGAAATTAGTTTGAATATAAGGAATGGGAGAAGTAGGGAGAGAACTAGAAGTAGTAGACTCACTTAATTCTTCACTAACATCATATTAATCATTTTTGTTCCATGGTTCATCAAAATCAAAGTTCAATTCACTAGTAGAGGTAAGAGTAGAAGAATTGTCATTTGCATGCTAACTAAGAGAGAGAGAGTATAGGAGAATATTTCAACTTTTTACTACCATGGAATATATCATTATGTGTAAGTGTAATTCAATGCATGTCTTCACTAGCTATGAGTGGAGTGAATGTATGATCATTATTTTCAATCTTGGAGTTAAGGGTAGAAGAAATAGCAATCATGTTTTCATTTGTCACATTATGACATGTAGGATAAGAGTTAAATATGTTTGAATTATCAAAATTTTACAAAGAGACATTGGGTTGAGATTGGAATGTAAAAGGTGATAAAATAATTTCATCCACTTGAGTTTATGCATTGGTAAAATGTGTAATATCATTTGTACATGCTTTTTCAAATTTAACTGAGAAGGGTAAATAATATGCATTTCTATTTTATATATTTCTTAAATCATGTGAATGTAGATTTCATTTATTGAACTTATATTATTTTAATTTGAATAAGAAGATAACAAAAGTAGTTGAAAAGCTAGGGTCACATTGAAACTATTAGAAATTTTTTGGATACCATAAGACAGGGTCAAAAAATTCATCCCTTTTCAATGCAAATTAACATGGTTTAAGGTAAATTTGATAAAATTAAGGTAACGGCCTATTCTAGTCCATGCTTGTCTAACCATTTCATGTCATGTTTTAGGATGGTTCAAGAGGTGTTAGGGGTTTAGAGTGTCTTTTAAAGTCATATGTTATGTGTTATGGTCATATAATACCCCCTATAGTTCTTAAAAGTACCTAAATAAGTATCATATTGTTCCAAATGTCATTAAGTCATTATTAAACCATTTTATAGGTTATTAGCGTGTGTAAAATTTTAAAAAAGTCACTTTAAGACTTTAAAAGGGTGATGAACATGTAGAAACATATTTTACTATGACTTATGAAGAATTACATATTTTTATAGGTTATTAGCTTGTGTAAAATTGTCAAAAAGTCACTTTAAGACTTTAAAAGGGTGATGAACATGTAGAAACATATTTTAATATGACTTATGAAGAATTAAATATTTATAAGTTGGTAGGTAATTCATGACAAGTCAGTTTTAGAATTTGAAAGACATTTACAAGTGATTTTTAATGGTTAAGAGAGGCTTAATATCCACTTATACGAACTAATAAGACTTATTTTCAGGTGAAAATGGTTCAAGAGTGTCTCTTCAGCTTCCTCAAGCCAAATCCATGATTTTAATGTATTTATAGTCTAGATAATGCAAAAAACTCTCTCTCTCCCATCACTCCCTTAGCAAGCTCACAAAGGTCAATTTCAAGTGATCATTCCATATAGTACAATGAGATTTGGGACCTAAGATTTTTTTCATAGGAGGGGGTCCTAATTATATTAAAATAAGTTACCATATTCATCATATTGGTGGCCCCTCCTTTATAAACAATCGCTAAGACCCTAGGGTACTCTAAAACTACCGGCAAACCCCACAGGCTCATTTTTCTCCTTGAAATGATAGTTTCAGACTGGTTGGAGGCATGGGAAAAATTAGATATAATGTATAGGTCTATTCATACATCTAAAATTTTATTATAATCCACACTTGTCATGTGTGAGATCAAGAGAATAATAAATCTCTAGTTGTGTATAATTTGCAAGTTAGATGTCAAGGTCTCTTGTTTATTTCAAGGTTTTCAATAGTCAAATAACATAAATGAAGGTATCTCACCTATTTTAACTATTTTAAATTCAATTAAAATTCCATTAATGGATCCATTATCCATTCCAACACCACCTTCTCCAAGTAACATGTAATAGTCTTGGTTTTTGAATTGTGTGTAGGTCTGTCTTCATATAGATGAATAAAAAAAGTGATAAACATTACATTATAAGTGTTGTATAGAATTTAAAACCTCATTATCAAGCTATTATGTAGTTTAGGATATAATTCAATGATATATGGCCTTAAATGTGATGTTAAAAGGCTTAAAAAGATAAAATGCAGACTTGTAGGTTTTCAGACCTATAGGTCTGCTTTTGGCATAAAATGCAATAACTCTTTACTTGAAATTATGTTAAATAGGTCTATATGAAAATTATAAATAACATGGATTGATATCATAATATTCTCCAAAGACCATCAAGGTGACTAATGGTGATAAAGGGGGTTGTTGTATGGATGCAGGACTAGATGGTCATATACAAATTTGCCAACAAGAATGTGGCTTATGGACAAATGAGGGTTAAATAGTGGTGTAAGAGGTGACATGAGATAGTAAATATTCTTGATATAAAGGTAAAAATATAAGACATTCTTCCATGTAAATTCAAAATAGGTGATGTTAACTCATAGGTTAATAGACCTATAGGTTTGCTTGAGTAACTACAGTTGGTTTCATTCTTGAGTGGGAAGATGCAATGTCTTGAAAGTGAGTTAGAATTAGATGGATAGGAATTATTTATTAAATAATTTAATATTAATAATATCTTAAATAACCTCAATAATTATATAAAAAAAACCCATCTTAATCTCAGATTCATTCAGCTAATTCACCTACAGTTAGAATGATCAAGATGAACAACAAGAAAGCCTTAAGTCATATGGAGTACAAGACTGAGAAGAGGATATATGAATAGAGCCTTGATGATATATAATTCTTGATAATTATTGAGATATTATAAATAATCCATTAAATTAAAGACAACTAGATATGGACAATGAGCAAGAGTTTAATTAGGCCCATAAAGCCTAAATAGTCATACATAAGTCTGTGTATGAATTCTAGAAAACTTGCATGTTTATAAGATTCATAAGGCCTTATATATCACAATAAAGAGTTACATGGTGAATTTATAACATTTTAAATGGATGAAAACCCCTCAGTTGAAGCCTTTCTTAGGCTTAAAAAATATTAGACTCTCATGAGGATGTACAAGCTTAAAGAGGAATGTTCAACCCTATCTATGAAAGATTGATGGTTTGTAAAAGTGTGACATGGATTTAAAGGATAAGGATGCATGAAAGGGTTATTTAACATATAAATATACTTTAAAAATCTTAAAACTTAGAGTATTTAAGAATAAATGGTCAAACATAGTCAGCTAGTGTCATTTGCATTATTGTGCTAGAGAACCCTAGGCATGAGAAAATGAAGGATATAGTAGGGTTGAAGAGATATATGATAGATATTAACATTGGAAAAAGTAAATATATATATATATATGTGTGTGTGTGTGTGTGTGTGTGTGTGTGTGTGTGTGTGTGTGTGTGTGTGTGTGTGTGTGTGTGTGTGTGTGTGTTTTAGAACTAATTGAGGTGTCTCCAACCTAAATCAAGTACTTATACTCCTTTCTCTCACAAGATCCTCTCTCTCGAGCTCACAAATGCATACTCAGCCACCCGAGAGACTCTCAAACTTGCTTAGATCTCACTTTAAAATATGCATGGTGGTAAAGGAAGTTTGGAGTTTTTTTATAGGTATCTCCACTTCCATCCTATGGCATTGGTTTAGGGAAAGATTCTTTGTCCTCTATAAACAATCATTAAGAACCTAACACACCTTAAACCTTTTTAAACTCCTCATAGTGACCTGATGGGAGAAATAGACCCTCAAATGCTTCAAAATGATAAGTTTTAACCTGGTAATTAATTTGGTGACCTTAAAAGGTCTCATAATCACCTTAAAATGTTATTACTGGCACATTCCAAGGAGAAACTGTATGAAATTGGTCAAAATACATAGTTGTAGGTATGTCTATAAGTGTGCAAAGAAAGAATTGGCCTTCAAACTAGGTATTAAGGCCTATAACACATGAGAATAGGTTTAATTATCATCTAAATTCATTTTTATGTATATTAATGGCATATATGATCTCTTAAATTCATCAAGTGGGGGTAAGACAGAAGAAATACATTACTTTGCTTGCAAACAAGCCTATTTACAAGCCTATGGAGTGCAATAAAAGAGATATCTTCCATCATATTGAGTTTTCCCATGATGTTACATGTCCCAAAAAACCATTTTAAATCATTAGACCCTAAAATTTCTTTAAAACTATTCCAACTACCTCTCAAGCATGTATAAACACCTAGATTACAGTTTTTAGCCATTTCATGGTTCACCCATCTGTACAAGGTCTCACATCCTAAAATTTGACATGGATCATGGTCATGGAGTATGAAAATTCAATCAAACACTTATTCTTAGTTTCACACATGTGGGAGGAGATTAGATCCAAAACTCAATTTCTAGGCCTAGAGGCCTAATTAGAGAGAGAAAAATGTATAATAAGTGTACTTCCAATTAATGTCAAGTCATAAAATTTGGTATAGAGATATAAGTGCATACTAGGTACTCAAAAATATGTATATTTCAATAACATATATACATTTTTATACACAATAATCTTGGTGTGTTTTTTGTAGACATCTAATTCCTAACACCATTTGTGTTGAAATTGTCAATCTCACTCGAATTGCACTCAAATGCACATTTTAGGTTAAAATCCATAAAACATGCTAAATGGTTCTAACTTTTCATTTAAAATTTCCAATTTAGGTCAAATTATCCCTAACTTGGGCAATGTAATTTATGGGTCAACTAACTTTGATCAATTCATTTTGAGTCAAAATGATGATTTCACTTTTTGTGCTCTGGATCACTTTTTTCTCCTAAATTCATTGGTACACGCCACATACCTTTGTTATTTTGTTTTAGAAACATCCTAAAATTGAAATATGTTTCCATCACATCTAATTTCACCTTATAATTCTTCTCGAGTCAAATTACAACTCAATAATATGACTTTTTGACCATTTTGATTAATTGAGGGCCAATTTTCAAATAATTGCACAAATGTTGGTTAACCTTGTTAAGGCTAATTAATCCAAATCAAGATATTAAGTGGATTTTCCATTAGAGTTGTTGAATATTTATTTTTGAAATTTTATTCTTATTATCTAGATCATCAGGTGACCTCATTTCTTGGAAAGACATCCATAGGCCATAAATGCCATAAATATTAGGATTATGGGTCACCCATGCCCAGTCAATGCCTCCCATGCCTCTTCAATGCCCCTTATTCCAAGGTCATGATGAAGATAATTATGTATTTAATTCTAAATATTATGATTATCCATAGCCACACATCTCAATCTTGAGATAACGGTCATGGTTGATCCTAACCAATCTCAAAAATATATAAATAGATAGGCCATGGACATGAATTTTAAGGCTTGAATATTGAAAAGTTATAACGTTAAATTATTTCCACAAGGATTTGCATTTGATCATTGATTTTTTTTTCAAGCTTCATTGATAGGCTAGTTTAGTGATTTGGAATCATGAGCCTAGGTTTTATGTAGTGTTCTTGAAGCATTGGAGGAGCTTTCCACCATTGTTGACAAAGACAAGGATGTTTGATTAAGGGATAGCATGTTTTTGAGACACATGGGTATGGTGAATCCATTTGAGAAGGTAATATGATGTTGCTTTCTTTCACTTTGTTTCTTGTTATCCTTTGTAATTCCCATTGGAATAAATATGCTTAGTTAGTTAGCTCTTTATGTATGTTTCATTATTTATGGACTAATGTTTGACTAACTTGTTTTGTAATCCTCTCTACATCTTGGCATACCTAGTGGGACTAGACACATCTCGCACCTAAAGAAGACCATTTTTTCACTTTTAAATATTCATTTGGACCCTTAAAACTCTTGCAAATTGATTTTTTAACTTTATGTTGCCATTTTTATTTTCCGTGATTTTACATAGTAACCGATGTCGATAAGTAAGACTAACAATAGTTGCATATCTTAAATGATGTTGGTTAGCAAAACTAGCATCGATTAGATACTTATCATGATGGTCACATTGGTATAACTGATGTTAGTTAGATAACTGACATCGGTTAGCCAAAGTAACCATCGTTGATTGTATATAACCGATGTTGATCTCTGTGTTTTTCCTAAAACATAAACCCAAGAACTCTTTTTCTAAAGTTTATTGTTTAAAACCAAAAAGAGCTTCAAAGCTAAAGGACATGCTGACATTTTTGCTACAAGACCAAGCTTGACATTTGACAAAACATGTTTTAGATCACCTTTTGCATGCTTAAAAATCAATTACGAACTTTGTTTTGGTGTTTAATGAAAAAATTATATGTTTAAATGAATGATTTCAAAGTTCATAATCTTAAGACTAATGGCTCAAATGAACACCACCAAATCCTTTATTTGGGCTTAAAATTGAACACACTTGTCCATTCTTGTTTGCAATAGTTGTTTAATTGGATTTTGTTTGGAAAAAAGAGGAATGTTACATGTATGCTCTTTCATTTCCCTTGGAATCAAAAGTGTCATTCATATTGCAAATATCCTAGTCCAAGGCTTAGAAATAATATCGTCTAAAGCACTCCCCAAAAACTCACCAAAGTTTTTTTGATCTTGAAAATGACCCTAAAGTCTTTATATTTTATGCTTTCTTTATTTTCATGTAAACTTGGCTTGTGAGGGGGACGTCATTACCTCCCACATGTTCTTTAGGGAAGCTTTGACCTGGGGTTTCACCTCCCGTTATTGACTTTATTTGACTCTTTTAGAGTTACACATGGGACATATCTGCATTTGGAAATCATAGTACACTGAGTGAACAATAGGATGTAGTGGTTTTAAAAAGGACTAGACCTTTTTACAACTATCTAATGCCATGGTCACCTAGTTTTTGTGGTTGTCTTTTGCATCGTTTGACATGAAATTTATTGTGCAATTGACTCCCCTAGAATGATTGAAACCTTGCTAGTTTAGTAGATCCCACTTTTCCATACGTTGTTAGTTTAGACTTAAGACATTTGTTTTTTGTCATTAGCTTATTTGGTCTTGATTTGTGTCTAAAACTTATTGTTAACTCAATAAACTTAACCAAAACACATTGTCCTCAATTTTCTTGAGCAAGGGAGGCGTTACGCTATCCAAATGAAAAATTCATCTTTTTCCTTATTCCAATTATTATCAAAAACTTTGTGTCATGTCATCCACTTTGGCATAGTCATGCTACCCAATTGACTCTAGATATTTCACCTAATTTGTTTAAATCATTCATTTATAATCCATATTCAAAATTGAACCTTTCTGAGTTCTAAGGGTTGGTGTGTCAAAGTGGGTTCGCCATTTATGCACTAAGCTTGTTCTAAGTTGGGTTCAATTTTCCATTTAGATTGAATGTCATTTATTAAGACTCAAAATCACATTATCATCTTGGTGGACTCAAGTCATCTTGCATATCTCTCACTTTTTGAGTCCTAAAACATATTTTATCCTACTAGAATCATGTGGTGACATTGCGCTGCCTATTTGGTCCTAGCTTTATACTTAGTGAATCAGGTATGTTTTTACATCTTGAGTTGCTTAGTTCATTTTGTCTTCTTTGTAATTCAAAGAGCTTTCCTCTAAAATTATAGGGTCAATTTGTCAAAGTTAAAGCTAGCTTTTACAGTACGGGTGTATCACAAAGATCTAGGCTTTGGTGTACTAGTTTTCACCTTGGGTCTTTAATTTACCTTACCCTCTTCTGATCTATATGATTTCAACCTTAACAAAGGTTGAGTAAACTCATGAACTAAATCTTCTAAATTGTGCATGGTTTCAAACTACCCTCCCTTATAGTCTGATTGTTACCTTAGTTATTTGTTTAAAAGAAAGACAAAGTATACTTTGTTTGGTTGCCAAGAATTGGTCCAAATTTTGCCAAACACATAAAACATCTATTTTAGACATGAATCAAAGGTTCACCCATAGTGAGGCCTCTTATGGCCTTAGTTATGAAGATGAGAAATTTTATGATGGTCAAATTAACCCCATTATTTTTTATGATATCCCTACAATAGTAGGATCTGAAGATGATTACAATGAATATAAACCCCAAGAAGATCAAGATGAAGCCCTTCTTAGATTGATAGAATCAGGGGCTAGACTACCTTCTAATTTTCTTATAAAATAATTACATACCTTAGTTAGAGAAATAGAACAATGATGGCAAGAGCAATATTTTGCACAAATAGACATACCTTCTTCCTCTAACAAAGGAAAGGAAATATAAATAGAGTCAAAACCCACAAATCTGGATCTTCTAGCTAAGATCAAGATAATAATTCAAGGATATGCAGATTAACTTATCGTAGACTTAACTAACTCCTTAGTTGTCACTTCAATTCATAATAATGCTTCAAAAGAACAAGGAAATGTGGTTGAAAGTATGCAACAAATATTGGATGAGGACATTACCATAGTGGATCAAGGTAATCTAAATGAACATTTAAATTCATAAGAGACCTTACAAAGTGTTCCATTTAACATGAAACATACATTCTTAAATCATCAAGAACCTCTTATTACTTTAAAAACTTAGAAACCCAAACATTCAATTTAAATTGAGGAAATCCCTCAAGACAATTTGGCTAGTTCTTTTCAACCAACCCAAAAATTGCTAAATAAACAAAAAATTTCAAAATCAACAAAGTATGAAACAACCAAATTCAAGGAATGTTTTACAATCCAAGAATCAATGGCCTATGTTCTCAACTCAAGGAGAAAATTAGAACCAAATCATGGATCGAAAGGTATACACTCCCTATAGATCCACACAAAACTAGGGGCACATTCCACCCCAATATCAACAAAACCAGGGGCACATTCCACCCTAATATCAATAAAACCAGGGGCACATTCCACCCCAAAAAATCTTATTCAATCCACAAATGCACCAAACATGAAAGAATGGAATTTTATGAAGGAAATTATTCAAAGATTGGATACAAATAATAGAGTCAAAAATTACAAATTTGATGAGATATGCCCATATCCATTTGACTTATCTATTCTCTAAAACCTCTTTCCATGTCATTTTGAGGCACCCAAAATTGACAAGTACAAAGGAAAAGGAGATCCACATGAACACATATAGGCATTCTTCATCTTATGTTAAGAGGTTGCTTATAGTAGTGAGTACTTATTATGACTATTTCCATGAAGTTTAGTAGAATAAGCTCTTGATTAGCTACTTAAACTACCCAAGGGATCAGTTGTAGATTGGAACAACTTATCAAAAAAGTTTGTTAACCATTTTTCATACAACATAGAACATGAATTAACTATTATTAACTTATATATCTGCTAACTTAACTTATTAACATAGAACATGAATTAACTTAATTAACCATTTGCCAATCAATGTGATGGTGAAAGTTTCACTACATATCTACAAAGGTGGAGAGCATTAGCATACCTCTTTCAACATAATTTGCTAGATAAATAGTTGGTTGATATCTTTGCACCCTAAAGTTGTGCATAACCTATGATTAGCTTGTGCTAACACATTTGAATAAATTATTGACAAAGGAGTGTAGATTGAGAAGGTTCTTATTGCTAAGGACCTTGTTAATATTTTTGTGAAAGGTCAAATGTCTAATTAGAATAAATCACTAGCTCAAACAGTTATGCAGGATAAACCTAAAGGCTTTAGAAAAAATAAGAACATGGTTTGAAATAGGGTGACTAAAATAAGACATGTACAAATGATATAGGCTATGACTCCTCCAAATGTACAATTAACTCCCCCAAATCCACTACCTACTTTGTAGAGATAACCTCCACAAAGGACATTTCATAACAATTTTAGAGTCTTTAGCAAGTTAGGAGAATCGATTGAAATAGTGTTACAAAAACTCATTGTAGCTAATTTAATTATATGGCTAATATTAAGGCCATTTCCTCAAGATCAACCAAAACTAGATTGGTACAAAGAGAATGAATGGTGTAACTTTCATTGTGTTTCTAGTCACGATACGTATAATTATGTTCAATTGTGACATATTATTGAAAACTTTATTGAAAGTGGTGAACTAGAAATTAATTTAGCCCCTAATCAGGACACAAATGAGAATATGGGAATCTACAAAGACCCCTTTCCTTGACATGATCCACCACCACTAAGAAATAATCAAAATGGTCACAATCAAAGATAAAAACAAAATCAAAACCAACAACAAGGTCAGAATCGTAATGAGCATAATCAAGATCATAATGCCCATACTAATAATGTGGCTTATAACAATATACTTATGACTATAATAACACTATGGGATGCATTTTTGCAATGCACATTGCCACTGTTACTATAAAACCATGTGGCCAATCTCATGTTCCTCACATCATGGGACCCATTATTATAGGTTTAACACCCTCTTCCTTAGTAATATCATGTCAGGTTTGCATCATCATGTTGCTACTCCATTTTCATGGGTTACTAATCTTGAATAAAAACACCTTTCTTCTAATTATAAAGACTCCTCACCGACCCAAAATTATAGCAATACAATTAGTCACTTATGAGTCACCATTTAAGGCCCTTTGCCTTCCTCTTCTAATTATAAAAACTCCTCACCACCTCTAGGTTGTGCAGTCGCAACTAGATGCCCACGAGTTACCATCCAGGGCCCTTTTCCCACTTCTTCAATAAAACCCAATGAGAACATTATGCCAATAGTTCTAAAGCTGAATACTATCCCAACAAAGGCTAAACTAGTTCAGTCCACAATTCAAAGGCCTTATAGTCTAGTGGATCAATTAGATAAAACCCCTACACAAATTTCCATATTAGAACTCTTGCAGACATCTGATATCTATAGAACCATCTCAATAAATTTTTTCAAGAGTCTATTGTGGCTAATGATATAAACCTTGATTAGTTCCAGAACCTAGTTGGACACTTTTCTTCATTTTGGCAAATCACATTTGATCAAAAGGACATATCCACCCTCAGCCCAAACCATAATAACCCACTATGCATAGAGATAATCATTGCAAATCACAAGATCAAGTGGGTTATTATAGATAATTTTCATGGATGAACATCATATCTCTGAAATTGGTATGATGATTGGGCTACATGGATAAGGACATTCAGCCTAAATTTATTACAATCAAGGCTTATGACAACATCGAGAGGGAGTCATCCAGTATAATTTCATTTCCAATCATGGTTGGGTCTATTTATCATCACACATTATTCCATATTATGGATATTGAGCTCCATTATAACATACTTCTTAGTCATCCTTGGATCCATAAAGTACAGGTAGTTCCATCTACTCTTCACCAATGCCTTAAGTTTGCCCATGATGGGATCGAGGTTACTATTCCCACTAATAAATAACCATATCAATACTGAAAACATCTTGAAGTAGAGTTTCATAATTATAAATATTACCTAGGTTATAAATTCATTACAATGAATAATAAAGCCATCATTTTACATCCATCTCCATCTAATTATATAGACCCTAGTGATCTAGCCTCCACTTCATCCGATCCATTTTCTACATCTCTGGCCAAGAAGGTTATTATTAAAGACGGGCATTTCCATGTACCATTTGAAGGATTTCTTCCATATTTAAAAATTACCAAGATCCCTTATAACATTTGGTAAGCCTAAAACTTCCCAGACTCCTAATGGACCCAATCAGATTTGGAAACCAAAGAAGAAACAACCAAAACCTCCTATGGTTTTTGTACCTACAATTGTACCAAAGAAAGATGAAGAGGATTTTACTGAGGGAGATTGGTTATATTATGAAGGCCTTTTTTATTATTTTTAGAATCCAAAGTAACCCATCCCTAATAGGATAATGGATCATCTTGACTATACAGGGAAAGGCCTTGGCCCAAAGGTGCAAGGAATTTTATAACCCTTATCAACTGGAATTATCAATTGGAATAATGGTCTCAGATTTAAACCACTAGAGGATGACCTCATGACATTTTATAGTGACTCTTTTGAATTGATTAGTAATGAGACTCCTAGCACTAACAAAGTGTCCCATTATAGACTTTTCAATGAACTTGTTGACTCAGATTTGTTTGACTCAAATGCCATATTAAGCATAATGCCTATTAGAGCTTCCCGTCTTGAAGCAAACCCATCTTAGTGGTGCTTCCCTTTCTAAATCAATACATTATATCTTTATTATTGTAGCTTCCCATCCTAGTGGTGATTCCCTTCCTAAAGTAGGACATTACATCTTTACCATTGGTGCTTCCCATCCTGAAGTAAAACCTCACTATAACATATGCCTTTGCCAACTTGAGCTCATAGATTGGGATCATCAAAATTCATTCATATGCCTTGATGAGTTTCAAAATGAAGAATCAATTGCAGAATACATGGGCCTACAAGATGCATTCCCCATTGGTGATCATAAGTAGGGTTTTGATTTTTCATTGAATTCTTCTACCTACTTTGGAGAGCAAGCAAATTTTCTTGGTCATAATAAAGAACAAACATCAAGATATTTGGGTGAAAACCTCTTTGAGGCACTTGTTGATCAGGGAAAAACTAAATAAAAAGACAAGCCTTTGAGTGAAAACCTATTTTAGGCACTCCCTAGTGAGAAAGTTTGCTCACCCCCTCAGGAAGTAGAAATCCCATCCAACCCTAGTTCCATAGCTAGTACAAGCATCTATTCAGAACAACATCAAATATTTGAGCATTTTGCTCTTGAGTTTCTAGAGGTTTTGCTAATTGGCCTTTACCTGAGAAGGCAGATTCTAATTCATCATATTATCTAGATCTTTGGGAGGAACAACAAGAAGATATAGGAGAGGAAAATGATCATGATCGTACACTACCTACAATTATAGAAGATGGATCCACACTCTTTAATGAGAGAACAACAAAAGTGAATTTGAGAACCCATGAGGATCCCAAAATTGTTTATCTTGGAGCTTCCCTTATTGAAGTAGAATGTGAACATATTATATCCATTCTTAAGGATTATATAGACATCTTTGCATGGGCATACTCTGACATGTTAGGATTGGACCCAAATTTAGTTGTGCATCATCTTTTTGTTCATCCTGGTGCTAAACCAATCAAGCAAATTTTAAGAAAGATGTATCCATGCATCGCCTTTTTGGTTAAGGTTGAGTTGGAAAAGTTGTTAGGAGACAATTTTATTATACCACTGGACTATTTTAAATGGGTTTTTAACCCGTACCAGTGAGTAAAAAGACCCCAAGCATATGTGTTTATACTAATTTTTTTGATATCAATAAAGCATGCCCCAAAGATGATTTTCCTCTGCCCAACATCGACATGATCTTTGACTCAACTAATGGATATGAGATGTTATCCTTAATGGATGGATTTTCTAGTTATAATTAGATCAAGATAGCCCCTGAAGATCAACATAAGACCACATTCACCACTATATGTGGGACATTCTATTAACAAGTCATGACATTTGGTTTGAATAATGATGGAAGCACATATCAGCATGTAATGATTGTCATTTTCTATGACATAATGCATGACATTATCGAGGACTATGTTGATGATATACTAGAAAATTCAAGAACAAGAGTTGGACATCTTGACATTCTATGAAGAATATTTGAGAGGCTTCATGCATATGAAGTCCACTTGAATCCTAAGAAATGTGTCTTTGGAGTCACATCAAGAAAATTACTAGGGTTCATTGTATCACAATGAAGAATCAAAGTTGACCATACAAAGGTCAGCACTATTATGGAAATGCCTCCACCCAATAATCTTAAATAGTTGTGAGGTCTACAAGGAAAGATCCAGTATACACAGGTTCATTTCTCAATTGGCAGATAAGTGCCACCCATTTACCCATCTCTTAAAGAAAGGGGTAACATTTTAGTGGGATGAATATTTTTAGATAGCATTTTCAAAGTTTAAAACATACTAGGCCAATCCACCAGTCTTACGACCTCCAACACAAGGAAAGCCACTACTTATTTATATATCAACCATGGAACATGCACTAAGGGCACTTTTGGCTCAGCATGATGATCATGGTAAGGAACATGTTTATTATTTAAGCCACACATTGGTATCCTATGAACATAATTATATGCATGTTGAGAAGGCATGTTTAGCTATGGTGTTTGTCACTTATAAATTATGACATTATATGCTAAATAACAAAACTATTGTTTCACCAAGGTAGATCCTCTCATGTTCCTCTTATCTAAAGTAGCTCTTCAATGATGCATGGCTAAATGGATTATGCTCCTTAGTGAGTTTTATATTGAGTACAAAAATCAAAAGGCAATCAAAGGACAAGTTCTTGTTGACCAAATTGAAAAAGCTCTTATTATGGCCACTCAACCTCTCAACTTTGACCTTTCAGATGATTCTATCATGATGATAGAGCAAGCATCACAAGAACCTGAATAGTGGATGCTCTATTTTGATGAATCCTTCACATCTTGAGGGTCTAGATTTGGTATATTTTTTATCATGCCATAGGGGGATTTGATCCCCAAAGCATTCCATATATAATTCTAGTGTACAAACAATATGGTCAAATATGAGGCATTAGTTATAGGGATTCATCTTGCCATATAGTGGGATATTCAAATCTTAAAGGTATATGGAGATTCATAGCTAATCATAAATTAGACAACTAACTGGTATTAAACAAAGGATGATAAGTTTATTCCTTACAAGAAAATTATTGATAACCTCAAAACACATTTTAAATCTCTATATTTTGAGCAAGTTATATACATCAATAACAGATCTGCCGCTGCCATGGCAACAATTGGTTCCATGATTCAAATGCATGATAGTGCTAAAGAGTATCAATTCTTGACTAAAAATCTTCTTCAACGGACACATTTTATATCAGATTTAAAGAGGATATGCATCATTGTTAATCCTAATCCCTCACCTGAGCTACCATGGTACCAAGATTTTTATAACTATTTCCATAGTCATGTATTTCCCGCCAACCTTTCCAACAACCAACAAAAACTATTCCTTCATCACTTAACACATTATATCCTCCTTGGAAACATGCTTTATCATAAAGGCTATGATGGAACACTTCTTCATTGTTTATATTTGGGAGAATCCAAGCTGGCACTAAAGGAGGTTCATGAAGGAATGTGTGGGGCCCATACCAATGGCGTATTCCTAGCAAAAAAACACCCCAGAATAGACTATTCTTGGTCCAAAATGGATATAGATGCTTGTAATTATGTAAATAAGTGTGTTCCTTGTTAGCAGCATGGCAACTTGATACATGCACCTTCCTTACCGTTGCAGCTGATTACAAAACCATGGCTATTCTCAACATGGGGTATTGATCTCATTAGTATAATTAACCCAACATATTTAGATGGACATAAGCATATTTTGACTTTAACCAAGTAATTTACCAAGTGGATTGAGGCTATTCCTCTCACTTATGTTACTAGGAAATAAATAGCCAAATTCACTCATTACCATATCATCTGTTGATATGGCATCCCATCCCGTATTATATCTGACAATGGTAGATCCTTTGTGAACCAAGATGTGAAATATCTTTATGCAAAATTCAAGATCAATCATAATAAATCCACTCCCTATAACTCATAAGGCAATGGACAAGCTGAGGCATCAAATAAAACCATTCTATCCATCTTAAAGAAGATTGTCAATGATGTTGGTTGTAATTGGCACTTGAAACTCTTTCCTACCCTTTAGGCTTATAGAACCAATCATCACACCCCAATTGGAGATACTCCATACTCCTTTATTTTTAGCACTGAAGCTATCATCCCAATTGAGATTGAGATCCCATCATTAATAATATCACTGAAGCACATTGAAGATGATGTAGACTATAGAGCCTCACAACTACAAGAACTAGAACTTCTTGATGGTAAGTGTTTGGCTACCCTAGAAAAATTATAGGCCTATCATAATAGATTGCAGATAAGCTACAATAAATGCATTCTCCCTCAATAATTTGAGATTGGTGACTTAGTTTTGAAAGATAACCAAAATAACATGAATGCTAAACCCAAAAAGAAAGGCAAGTTTCAGTCTAATTGGTTATGACCATATATTGTCACAACAAACTTTGGATCAGGAGCACATCATTTGGCTAAACCTAATGATGAATAAATTTCAAAGCCCATGAACATTATATGCCTTAAGAGGTTCTACACATGAAGAAATTTGAACCATTATCTATAAGACCCTTGACTTGGGGGCAACTTGTGTTGTCATAATTTTATCTCACCCTGTTATCTTACCTTGAACACATTTTATACTACCCTAGTCCACTTTTCATGATTCTTTATGGTAAAGGCTTTAAAACCTTGGCACTTTGAACATATTATTCATCCCATTCTAGATTGATCTCTTTGAGAAGCATATTATTTGTTATGTCTAAGGCATGTTATAAGCTTGAACACTTTTTATCCCTTGACCAATTATGATCTCACTTATGTCTCATGAACATTATGAATATTCTTAGTAGTAGTTATACAAAGCATTTCAGCCAAGATAGAATTATGTAGCTTTAGACACAAATAGAAACATCTTCTTAGTTCTAAACCATTGATATACTATTACAGATAGGTGAATGCCAATACTTCTTTTTTACTTTAGGTTGCACATTATATCACATCTACTACTCTTTTTTGTTTTATCAAGACCCTCACTCTCATCAATTTATGAGCATGGGTCATTGTAATTGGCTTAACTATCTTTTTGGAACCTCTACTCTTAGGACATGCATCTCCTCAACTAGATGGTCCCATCTTGTACATATTTTATCTTAAAAACACCAAAAAAATTAGAACATGATCCACAAAAGAACAAACACATTATCTCATGCTTCTATACATTTGTACATTCCCATTCCACCATCCCACACTCTCACCATTTTGTGAGAAACTATTAATTTTGAACGATATTTCCATTTTTCAAGCACAAAAACACCTAGTCATTTCATCTTATCCCATGAACTTGCCATTTTGCAAGATCATTATTTCTCATCTCATCAGCTTCTTATTTGTTAGACCATTCTTGTTTTGTTTATCGTATCTTCCATTTATTCTATAAAATTAATGGTGTTAGTCTGATCATCATTTTTATTCTATCCCATTTCTTGGGAGAACTACTTTTGGCCTAAAGTTCATGTTGGAACATGCATCCATGGAACTATGTAGGCAGCATCCACTTGTTTGATACATCTGGAGTCAGCTCATCCAACCCCTTCCTTTTTTTCTCTTCCCCCATTTCTTCTATCATTTTTCCTCTTTAATTAGGGAACAATTGTCATGTCATTGTTCTTTTTTATGAAGTGGTGGAAATTAATGCCTCTACCACACATGCATGAACATTTGTCTTTAGACCATACTAACTTGGTTTTTATTTGTGTGTTTATTTGAATTTTCTTGGTGTTTTGTTATGTTTTTTTGGTGTTTTTTTGTGCTTTTTCACCTCTCCTTTCATTTATTCTCTTTTTCTCTTTTTATTACTTCCTATCCCCATTCTTGGTCTTGTGTTTCCTTGATTGTTTTTCTGTTTAATTTTTCTTCTCTCTTTTGTGTTCAAGAATGCCTTGATGGTCCACATGGATCTTGATTATTCATATTTTGGTCTCATATCATTTAGAAATTCTTGCCTTTTATTTTTAAACATTTAATGTTCCTACTTAAGTATTGATAGATCATATCTTGAGTTCAAGTTAGGTTCATTTATGTTTATCTTTTTCTTTGTCTTTGCTTTTTTGTTTAAATGTAAATCATTGTAACTCTGATTTTGGTCATTATTTTACCATTATCCTTAGTTATAGATATTCACATTTGAATTGGATCAACACAACTATAATCTTATGTCATTCTAAGTTATTCATATTTATGATGACTAATTTCTTTTTCTATAGCAAGCACTTTGTGCTCAGGTCTCAATATCTTAAATGTCAACATCAACTCTGATGAATGATTTTCAAGAACCCTTTAGAAAACCTAGGCTCATGATATCAAATTAGGCTTCTAGGTAGCATGTATTTCAGGCTTCTTTTTGTATGCTTAGATGTGCATCTCTTTGCATACATTGTAAGTTTAATCAATTCTTGGTCATTTTTCATCATTCCTCATTCCATTCTCTCCCAAACTTGGGTGAACTACATTGGCCTAAAGTTCATGTTAGAACAGGAGTCCATGGAACTCTGTAGGCAATGCTTAATTTATATTAAGGTCAGCTCAGCTATCTCCATTTTTATTTTCATCTCTCTCATCACTTTTTGCATTCTCATATGCTTGGTTTTATATGGCTTTCTAATCCATTACACCATCTCATGTACATTTGCACCTACTCGCTTTAACCTATCTTTTCAGTTATATCCTTGGGCTATTTTTGCTTTCCAATTACCCATGTTCGAATTAAATCAGCTCTACATGGGAAAAATCATTCTTTATTCTTTATCAGTGATCAAAATTTGCCCTATTAGGGCACAAATTTTTTTATCATGATCACATTTGCTCTACTAGAGTACTTATTATTATATTCTCTTTAGAGACCCCATTCTAGTGGTGCTTTCATTCCTAAAGTAGTATGTTCTCTCTTTTCCTCTAATTATAAGCTCTCCACATTAAATCCTATTATGGCAATATTTTAATGTGTAAATTTTCTCAGGAGTGATCAATGCCATAAGCACACAACTTGTACTCTCAAATTGGGTACATTTAAAGTGTATCCCTTACATTTATGGATTGTATCTTTCCCATTTTCCCTATTTTTAGGGCCTATTATACTCCTAATTGTATTTTTATCATTGATGGTAATCACGTGTACAAGCATTAGCTCATCTAGATGTGATTTATTCCCTAGGTTAATCTCTCACTTTCTCTCTCTTTTTGAGAATCCATCCTTTTCTTTCATCTTAGTATGTCCTCTCGAGGGGGCATCATGGATTTGTTCAATTTCTTCTTGAAAACTCTTTTATTTTAAAAGATGTTTCTTCACCTGAATATCTCACTATGCCTTCTCAAATAGGGGCAAAATATAGAGATCCAATTCCTAACACCATTTATGTTGAAATTGTCAATCTTACTCAAATTGCACTCAAATGCACATTTTAGTTTAAAATCCATAAAACATGCTAAATGGTTCAAACGTATCATTTACAAGTGTCAATTTAGGTTAAAGTATCCCTAAATGGGGCAATGCAATTTATGGGTTAGATAAATTTGATCAATTCATTTTAAGTCAAAATGATGTTTTTGCCTTTTGTGCTCTAGATCACTCTTTTCTCCTAAATTCATTGGTATACACCACGTACCTTTGTTATTTTGTGTTGGAAACATCCTAAATGTAAATATGGTTCCAATGCATCTAACATCACCTTCTAATTATTCTTGAGTCAAATTACAACTCAGTAATATGACTTTTTGACCATTTTGATTAATTGAGGGCCAATTTTCAAATAATTACACAAATGTTGATTAGCCTTATTTAAGGATAATTAATTCAAATCAAGATCTTCAATGGATTTTCCATGATATTTGTTGAATATTTCTTTTTGAAAATTGATTCTTATTATCTGCATCATTAGGTGACCTCGTTTCTTGGGAAGACATCCCTAGGCCATAAATGCCACAAATATCAAGATTATGGGTCACCTATTCCTAGTTAATGCCTCCCATTCCTCTTTAATTCCCCTTCTTCTAAGTTCATGATGAAGATAATTATGGATTTTATTCCAAATATTAGGATTATCCATGGCCACACATCTCAATCTTAAGATAGACAGTCATGGTTGATGACCAATCTCAAAAATCTATAAATAGACAGGACATGGATATGAATTTTAAGGCTTGAATATTGCAAAGTTATAATGTTAAATTGTTCCCACAAGGTTTTTCATTTGATCATTGATTTTGTTTTCAATCTTCATTGATAGGCTAATTTAGTGATTTGGAATCATGAGCCTAGGTTTTATGGAGTGTTCTTGAAGCATTGGAGGAGCTTGCCACCCTTATTGACAAAGACAAAGATGCTTGATCATGGGAGAACATGCTTTTGAGCCACATGGGTATGGTGAACCCATTTGGGAAGGTAATATGATGTCGCTTTCTTTCACTTTGTTTCTTGTTATCCTTTGTAATTCCCATATGAATAGATAGGCTTAGTTAGTTAGTTCTTTATGCATGTTTCATTATTTATGGGCTAATTCTAGACTAACTTGTTTTGTAATCTTCTCTACATTTTCAAGGCTACAAGGAATTGAAGGCAAGTGAGATCTTAACGTGTAAAATGAGGTCTTAGAGAGTGCTTTAGGCTTACAAAGGAGTTGGTTCAAGTTTTTTATTACTAAGAGAGACCTTTCATGAAGTTGTATTGCATTCATAAGTAAGAACTCAAGTTTTGAGTCTCTTAAGCAAGGAGAGGCGTAGTAAGATAAATGGGTTTCAAGACACCTAAGAGGTATAATCATCATTTTAATGTCTATATTAGGAGGTTATAAAATAGATGAAAAGTGTCAAGTACAAGGGAAGATATTATTTCAACATGACTTGATGATGAAGAGTGACACTTGCCACCTCATAATCCAAGAGAATAGCAATTTGAAGAAGCAAGGGGTGTCAAACAAAGGAATGAAACTCCTATGCCACATGGAAGAGGAAGCATCTTAAAGATATCAATATTTTTCATTTGTGACCTCATGAGACTATTTCATAACTCATTTCTTATTTGTAACTTACTCTTTCATGAAGGACACTTGTCAATTCCTCTCTTCTACACCATGTTCTCTCTTTCCTCTCCTCTTTCACTATAAATATAGCCTTGTTGGGATTTGCATTGATCCTTTTACTGAGTATGGTGAAGCCCTAATCAAATGATCACTTGTATTATGCCTTAGAATGATGAATAAAGTTTATTCTTAACTCCTCACATTATTTCAACTAGTGTACTAGTGTGATGGTTGATGAATGTTAGTATTAGTCATTTTACTTTATCTCTCTCTCACTTGTCCATTCCTTCCTATTTGTAAATGGATTGTCTTCCTATAGGTTACATGGTGAGTTTGATATAGTTTTGCATAACTTGAGAGTGGATTTTTATTCATTATTTTTTTGTTTATACCTTTTGACTAACCCTCTCATTTAATTAATTTTTGAATACATCTATATTGAAACATTCATGTTTGAGGGGATTTTTTTAAATAAATGTAACTAGATTCAAGCCCAATATTTGTTACTAGTGTATGATATTCAATTTGAAGGTGTTTTTTTGGTGTATCACCTCATTTGATAGGTTTATTTCATGTATTTTCTCTCCCTTTTCCTTTGAAAATAATTAGTAGTGAGTTTAACTGATACATCAAGGGGAGCTAACCTTATAACATAGAGGTTTGGTCCACCTAAAGGTCACCCATAGCCTAAGAGCAATCCCATTACATAGCTCAAGTTGAGAGGTCTTGAATCACCCTCTCAAGGGTGAAAATTTGAGCTATAAATGTTTCAATGAATTTATTTCTTATTATGGAAAATAGAAACTAAATATGGGTATGGTTGAAAAACCTGATTCATAGTGCATGTGTTAAATTAGAAGATTATGAAGAGCTCATGTTTGTCTTGGAATGATGACCTATAGATAATAAAACACTAAAGCAAACTTGTTTTTTAGACAGATAGTTAAGTGGATTGCCTAAAAATAGCTATATCCGTAGGGGCTGTCAATCCACACATTTTAAATAATTAAGTTTATAAATAGAAAAGAAAGGTACCTACATCAATATCAAAAGATATTGAAACTGAATACAAGGGTGCTTACTAAGAAATATGCTAGAAATGATTAAATTAGAAATAAACTAATTAATACTAGTGTTAGAGGGTTGGAGTATGCTTCAAAAAATTAGAAAGGGGTCTATGAATAGGAAAGAACATAGAAAATTGGGTTTGGTTGGATGTGGGTAGGTGAAATTAGCTTGATGGTTTATGGTGCCATAGTGATCATCAATGGTTGGGGTGATCATCGGTGGTTAAGGTGACAATCGATAGTCAAAATGACCATCGATGGTTGAGACAACCATTAATAGTTACTATGTTAATAAATTACTAATTGATGGGATCCAAAAGATGAATTTTGAGAGATGGGAAAGGTCTGGGTTATTTATGAAATGGAAATAAAGTAAATGAATATTAGGAAACACATACTTATCTTACAAGAAGTTGATTGGGTGAATGGTTAAGGTAGTTGGTTTATTGGTAGAATCTAACTTGATTCTAATAGAGTAACAATACTTGAAGTCTTAGTGGAGAGGCCATGGAAAATTGACTCTCTGATATGATGGTTGGATTATTGAATTACTAATGGTGATTGACCTACAAAAAAGAAACTCCTGAATGAACAATCTCTTGATGATAATTGTAGATGATTTTCACCTACTATCTCCTCTCTTCTTATAGGTATAAGCAAGAGGTATAAGTGAAGGTTTAACTAGGCTTCTTAATTATAAATTTTCCATGTAAAGGCTCATAATAGGATTTGGACAAGCTATAATTAGAAAAGTAAAGTGGATGCTTTGCATGTCTTTGGTCAGGGAGGTGGTCCCTAATCATTGATGGTTAAGGTGATCATTGATAGTTAACCGTAACCATTAGTGGTCAAGTGTCAAAGGTAAGAAGGGCTAGGTTGAGACAACTAAGTTAAATTGACTGTGGGTGAGCTTAGCTAGGGTCTATAAGGTTTTATTAGTCCTAAGAGGGTCCCAAGGTGATCAAGGGCTACCTCAACATTTAAAATTATGGTGTCTATATTTTTGGTGTCTAGATTATGCCCCTTTTTCTTGTGCATATTGGAGTTAATAAGCTATAGAAAAAAAACCAATATTGGTCAAAGGTTTGTTAATTGCCCTGAGTATGGGAGGAGGTGTTTCCCCCTCAAACTGGGAGGTGATGAGGTGAAATAGAATCAGGTGTGGGTTTGACAAGATTAGTGATGGTGATGATGAAGGTATAACATCATTAAGGTGGGTGGTAGGTTTGGGAATTATATAACAAACAAATGTGCAAAGTGTGATAAAAGGTTCCATGGCTGATAATAATAAAGGTCAATCAAAGGGACAAGTGACTAGTGTACTACATGACCACATGTAGGCTAGGTGGTTGGGTACACCTATTAGTCTCTTAGATAGGTTCAATGTTTCTAATGGGTATCAAAGGTAAGAAGTGCTCCCATGGAAAACACAAATGGGTTAGGTAAGCATGAGGTGGTGTAAATTCAAAAGGTGGTCAACATAGGATTGTTATCACTGTAGTCGAGGGACTAGGCACAAAGTATCATAAAAATCATGCTAATTGGGGTGAAATGGACCAATGATGAAGTGATGAGGTGTTTGGGTAGGGGAGAAGGTAGTTGTTTCCATGGGTGGTTTAGATTGGAGAGGTTTGGCAAGGGTTCAGGTAGGGCTGGCTGAGCTAACTCCATTTGCACTAGGCAAGTGGACACTGCCTACATAGTTCCATGGATGTAATATCCAACAAAAACTTTAGGCCAAATATAGTTCTCCACAGTGATGTAGATGTGGTCTAATGATTGGTTAGTGTTTTTAAAATGGGGTGACCCAAATTGATGTATCACATGGTTTGTTTTGGTTGAAGATACATGGATGTGACTATGGTCATGATCATAGTTATTGCTTATGTTGTTAATGGTTATGGTTAGTGTTATGGTTATGTTAAAACATATAAGATAGGTTAATTAACAACCCTAGATGGGAGAATAGAGAATATAATCAAGAGACAAATGTCATAATTAAAATATCAACTAATTATGATAGGTTATGAAGAGGGCATGATGATTCTTCATTGACAAGGACTTAAAAAAATCGAAGTTGGATTGAATTAATGAACATAAGCCCTTTGAATGCTTCACATGAGTATATTTTAGTTGGTTAGAAAGGTGTCTTAGCCACATAATGTCAAGTAAGCTCAAAAATCCCTTGTATATAGGGGTATGGGGAAAAATAGAACCTTCTTGTGAGACTAGCATGCCTCTTTTATAGGTGTCTAGAGAGTCAATATAAATAACACTATGCCTAGCTATGAAGACTGATTGATGTGAGAAGTATAGTTGTGAAAGAAGATTATGGTTTTCACCTTATGGTGATTTTTGAGAGTTGATTTTTGATTCCAAGACTATTTTTCTTTTGTTTTGATTGTGATAATGGGTCTTATGCTAATTATTGTATGTGGGAAGATGATCGATGTGGGAAGCGTCCAAGAAATCAATATGATTTTGAAAAATGATTAATTTGCCATCCTTTGAGGGATTGGTCTAATTTTATGTGCTTTGCTTGATGCTTGTTGATAGATATCTTCAAGGGAGAAGTCCACCTTAGGTTTTGGAAACTTTAAAGAGGTGTTCATTAGATGTCCTTCAAAGGATCAATCTGTGAATGCTAAGAATGACCCATGATTTCCAATGGTAAGAATTTTATTATTTTGATTTGATTTTTTCTTGACATAGACTTGTTTAGGTTGGCTTAATGGTCCACCTTCATGGCAGCAAAACCAAAATCACAAGAGGGTTGGTTAGGTGACAATGAAGCTTAGATGATAATGACCATGGGAATCCATCATGTGAAGGCAAGGAAAGTACCATGATAACCATACCATTGGTAGAGCCATAATACCCATTATTCAATATTAGGATATGTCGATGATAGATAATCACATGATTCCTTATTAATTGATTACCCCTAAAAGAGGGATATGATTGTGGGTGGATAACAAGGGATGAAATTAAGTTAAACAAAGGGGAATTTGATACTTCCTAATAAAATAATGGATGTCGGTGTGAAGCATTTATGGGCTCAAGCTCTGGGTGGCCTTCAAGAGAAGACAACTGGTAAGCTCCTGATCCATACTTGTGGGTTATGATATAAGTTCCAAGCCAATTAAAAGAAAACTTTCCCTAATTAATTTTCTCCATATTAGTGGCATGTTGATTTTCCTTTAAGATGAGGTCTCTGATATTGAATTCTCATGTTTTAAGGTGTTTTTTATAGGCATGTTTTATATGCTCCTCATAGATATGAAGATGGGTGAGGGCTGCTAGATGATACTCATTGAGTAGCTCAAGATGGGATAAATGGTGTTGATGATAATCATCCTTCGAAAGAAACTCTTACAAAGATATGAAAAGAGAAGGGATTTAGACTTCAATAGGAAAGAAAACCTCTATCCAAAAAATAAGATAAAATAGGGTAACACCCATAAGGGTTCTAATGTTGATATGATATGCCCACAAGGTGAAGGGATGCACAAATGCCAATCTTGACTAGATTTATTGACCATTTTAGTTGGCATGTTATTAAGAGTTTTGTTAGAGGCTTCTACTTATCCATTTTATTGAGGGTGATAGGGTGAGGAAAATCTTAACTTAATGCCTAATGCATCATAGATACCCTAGACTTACTTTTTCTTAAAGGACTTATCATTGTTGATGATAATCTTATGGGGAACACCAAAGTGGTAGATGATGTGATGGTTGATAAAGTCGATAATCTTTTCCACTTTGGTTAAGACTAGAGGAATAGCCTCTACCCACTTGGTAAATTACTTTGTCATGGAGATGATGGAATGGTGTTTTTGTGAGGAATGGGGATTAATTTCACTAATAAATTTTTGACCCCATTGTGAAAAGGGCCAAAAATTGATGGAAACATGAAGGCTATGGCTAGGTGCGTGATGCAAATTATCATGTTATTGGCACTTAACACACTTTTTCACATAATCACAATAGTCTTGGTTAAAGGTAGACTAATAATAGTCAAGATGAATAATGTGCTTACTTGTAGTGAAACTACTAAAGTGCCCTCCACATATACCATCATGTATTTCCTTGATAGCGTGAGAGGATTCTTGACTATGTAAGAAATGGAAGAGGAGGCCATCAAAACTACGTTTATAAAGAATTACTCCCATAATGGTATAGTGTGAGGCACTCAAAATAAATGCTCTTTGAGAATTCCTAGACAAGCTAGAGGGAATGATGCCAAGGTTGAGATAGTCGAAAGTTTGTTGATACCAAAGGTCAAGTTGGGTCTCTTCCACATTGAAAATGGTGGGGGAATTTAGTTTGACATAGGATGGCTGGGTAAGTCTATGGATAATGATAGACATCTTAGAGTCTAAAGGTGTTAAGGGTATTTGTGAGGCAAGAGAGGCTATTGTGTTAGCAAACTTGTTGGTAGATCATGGGGTTGATTGGATATGGTAGTGTTCAAATGATGTTAGGAGTTCATCAACTAGTTATTTGTACTATTTTAGAACATCATTCTTACACTAGTAAGAGCCATTGATTTATTAACTAGAAGTTGGGATTCACCAAAGATATTTATTGTTTTGACTCCTAGGGCTAAGGCAGTTTGAAGGCCTATCACTAGGGCTTTGTACTCAACCATGTTGTTAGTACATTAAAAATCAAGCTTGAAGGACAAAGGGAGAGGTTCATCATAAAATGGGATAAGGATGATACCTAATCCCCCACCATGTTGATATTTTGATCCATCAAAGAACATGGTGACTTGATAAGTGAAATCCACTTGAGATAGATCTATGATGGACTCATCGAGGAACTCAAGATGAGGAGGTTGATTATCTGCTAGAAGTGCCTCAACCAATTAGTTAGAAATAACTTGCCCCTTAATTAACTTCTACTAGGGAAACTCAAGACAAAAATCTACTAAGAATATGATCCACTTGGCCATATGTTGGTTTTGGTACGACTTAGAGTGCATGTACTTGAGTGGGTTAGTGTTGGTTATGACATAGGTTTTATGGTTAAGAAGGTAGTGATAAAGCTTGGTGGCCATGAAGACTAAATCTAAGTAAAGTTTCTTAGTATGATCATACTAATTCTTGTACTCCACAAGTGTGAGACTAATGCAATACATAACTTTCTCTCTATGTTGTTTATTTTGATGAGCTAACATTGCCTCTAGGGAATGGTCGGTGGTAGAGATATATAGGTAGAAAGGTTGATCATCCTTTGGAGGGGTAAGGATAGGTGGTGAAAAAATTTACTCTTTGAGTGAATCAAAGGCCTTTTGATATTTTTTAATCCACTTAAAAAACACATCCTTCTTTAGGAGGTGGTGGAAAGGTTGGCATCAGTCTAAAAGTTAGGAAATGAAATGATGAATAGACTGAAGCTTCTCTTGTAGGCTTTATATTTTCTTGAGGTTAGTAGGAGGGAGCATGTCTAAGATTGCTTTATTTTGGTAGGATCAACTTTGATTCTATGAAGGGAGATAATGAAACTAAAGAGATTTCCCAATAAGACCCAAACAATACATTTCTTGGGGTTAAAACATACATGATAGTGGATGAAGAATTCAAAGATGATCTTAAGAATGACCAAGTGATATTTATAGAGTTTGGATTTTTTGAGAAGGTCATCCAAATAGTCCTCTATGATATTATGGATAAGGTCATGAAATATGTAGTTCATAGCATGCTGGTAGGTTATACTAGTGTTATTTAACCCAAAAGGCATGAATCTATAGCATAAGTTTCCCCAACATGTGTCAAAGGTGGTTTTGTGTTTATCTTTAGGGGTAATTAAGATCTAATTATAGCTCAAGAATCCTTCCATGAGAGATAATATCTCATGGTTGGTTGTAATAT
This sequence comes from Torreya grandis, assembly GCA_037957365.1. Lineage (NCBI taxonomy): Eukaryota > Viridiplantae > Streptophyta > Pinopsida > Cupressales > Taxaceae > Torreya > Torreya grandis. The sequence continues at coordinate 3,348,012 of JARHVA010001332.1, forward strand.
TAACAACCTAGTTGATGTTAGGTATAGGAAAGTCATCCTTAGGGTAGGTGAGGTTGAGGTCACAAAATTCCACACAAATGCATAGTCCCCCTATGGCTTTAGTGATAGGTATGACATTTGAGACCCATTAGGGGTAGTCAATAGGTTAAATGAAGTTGACAGATAGGATATGTTGAAGCACATATTTGATGAGAAGGGCTATGCAAGAATGCATGCATCATAGCTTTTGATTGATAGGTTTGGCATCATGATGAGTGATTATGTTATGGGTAGTAATGGTGGGGTCAATTCTAGGAATATCACTATAAGACCAAGTGAATGTTATTATATGGTCTTAGAGGAAAGAGGGGAAAGCCCAAAGTTCCTTAGCATTCAATGATTGGCCAATTTTGACTATGTTGGGGTTATTCAAAGTACCCAAGATAATATTTTTGGTGGATTCATTCAATATGGTCAAATACTTAGGGGGAAAGGATTTATGGATTTTATTATCTGAGGTACCAAGGTAGGTGAGGATAAAATCATCATCCTAACACTAGATAGTGTTAATAGTAGGAGAGTTTTCTCCTATTATTTCAAGATGGATCAAAGGGATGGTTATGGTCACCCCTCTTTGTGATAAGTTAGGGGTCTAAGGCTAATTGTGTTGATATAAAAAAAATTAGGTGGGATGATGTCATCATGCTCACACACAAGTGGAGCTGAGGTTGGCGAGGAAGGGATATCCTCCTCAATAATGGTAGGGATGGGTTGTTTAGATTTCTTCTTATTAGGCAAGATGAAACCAATTTTATGCTTCTGTTGAGGTTTCTTGGTCTCAATAGAGACCAACTCATGTGGGCCATGCTCATATCATCTAATATTGAAACATTTCCAAGCACACCGACGGAGGTATGTCTTGGTGAAACTTAGCTATCTAGGTAAGAGAAACCAATGAGGCGTAAAAGAGGTGGTAAGAGTAACAAAGGATTTATCAAGTCCCTCATAGACAAAATGGGTCTAACAGTGGGGAAGTCTAAAGGGGATGATAGTTATGATATTGGGGTCATATCCCCATTGGTTGGTAAGTTGCCTATACTCATGAGGAGTAGGGAAGGAATCCAAGGTGATAGAACATTGATTCCAAAGGGTCTATGGTATTAATTTGGTGTGAACATATAGAGTAACTACTTGATGCCTCCTTAGTGGAGGGGGATATGATATCTAATTTGGTGGTTAAAGGTTGGGTTTTAGCTACTAAAGGTGTATTGGATGGGGGTATGAAGACATCGTTGGGGTGTTAGGTCAAATTGTATGTCAAGAAAGGACTTGGGTCAACTTGGATGGTGATGAATTGGCCTTCATGCTCAAACTTAATGTAATGGTGGAGGGTGGAGGTAATGCAACCCATGGAACAAAACCAAGGTCATCCTAACAAGACATATTGGAATCACCTTCTAAAGCATAGAATAATTCAAGGAATGTGTGGGGTCATATACGAATGTGAAGGATGATAATTCCCAATGTAGTGGCCATGGTATCATTGAAAGAATGAAGGATAGTTGTGAATTCAGACATGACCTTTTCTAGTAAATTGAGTTGGTTGTAGGTATGAGAGGAGATGATGTTTATGCTAGCTTCCCCATTAATCATGACCTATTTGATGTGGGTTTGGTTGATGTAAGTATTGATAAAGAGAGGAGGATCCAGGTCTCTAGGATGTATGGAGGGTATTTCTCAATCCTTGAAGGTAACAAGGTTGGAAATATAAAGAGCACCGATGAAGGTGGCTAGAGGTTTGGGGTCCTCATGTTGGACCTTAAATAGATTGAAAATCCTCTATTAGTGTTTTGCAGTGATGGGGAGAGGTAGAGATCAACTCATATGAGATCATATTTGTTGAGGTTTGATGAAGTTGTTTGAGGATAACTCTCATGATATATTCTAAGGGGTTAGATTAGGAGGTACCTAAGATAAACACCTTGGGTTTGGTCGAAGATGAGGATGGTTGGGTATGGGTTGGTTGGGAGTTTAAAAAGGGTTATGTCTAATGAATTGACAACTTAACCTTTACCTTATCCTTTTTTTGTGCTCTTGTGACCACATTGATAGTATGGATAAAAGGAGACATTAAACTAGAGGATTGGTCAGATTGTTCTTCACTCTAAGGTGAGAGTGGAGGAGTAGGTGAGTGTTGGGTAGGTATGGTGGGTGGTTGGATTGGTATGGGGCTAATATGAGGTTTTTTATTAATAGATCATCGTCATCATAAAGCTGATGGATAATGATCTAGAGAGCCTTGTAGTTCTTTGTAGCATGGCCTAGTGTCTTATGATAAGCACACACTTGGTGATCATTCTACCAAATAGGTTTTGAAGCTAAGGGGTAAAATTTTTTGATGATAGGTAGGTCTAAATAAGAGGTTTGTAATAAACTATGGAGAATGGATGAATAGGATTTGATTAGGGATGGTAAAGGTTTAGTGGTTTTTGCTCTGGTGGTTGAGGTAGGAGGTTGATTTTAAATAGGTTTGGTAGTGGGTGTCTTGGGTAATGTGGTAAATTTGGTTGATGGATTTGGTTTAGGTAAGGAGGTTAATGATTTAGAGGTAGAGGATTACAAGGTAGGTAGCTTAGGTATTGTTGGTGCAATAAAGAGAGGTGTGTAAGAAAGTAATTGAGAAGGTGTAACCAAGGTAGGTGGTGTGGTTTTGATAGAGAGGATGGGTATCCTACTCAAGGTAAAGGGATGAGGCTCCAAAATGGAGGGAAAGGTTGAGGGAGGAAAAATTTGGTCTTCATGTCCTTTGTGTGGTTTTGTCTCTAGGGTTGCTTTGGTATGGCACTTGGTTAGTGGGTTTGAAGGGGTTAGGTCTACTTTCATAGATGGGTGATTAAGTCTTGGTGTAGGGAGAATACCAAGATTCTTGGAGAATCTAGTTGGGATGATAGGAGAGGGTTTAGATATTTGGGTCTTGGTTGGCTTAAGTGGTTTGGGGTTGATTCATTTAGTGGAGGTTTTAATTGGTTGATTATGAGATATGGTTGTCTAGGTAGATATCATAAGAGGTTGGTCAATGGAAGTGATGAGTTGGTTTGACCAAGAGAGGGTTATAGGTTCCATTTAGTTAATGTAAGGGAGGCCTAACTATTGCTAAAAGGTGGTTTGATCCATGTCAGGGTTGAAGATAAAATCCAATTTCTACACTAGCCTAGAGAAGGGTTTATACGTGGGTTTGATCACCTGAAGGGTATACCTAATAAATAGGCTTCTAGGTGGAGACAAAGGGAGGGTAACCTTATTCTCTTCCTCAATCAAAAGATGTGGGGTTGAAACAGATGGTGCCTCTATGGGAGGAGTAGACACAAGTTTTTTATCCTTAGGAATGATCTCTAAAGGGAAACTAGTTTTCTTGATAATTAAAGGTGAAGCTGAGGTGGTGATGGTTACTTGTTCATGTATATTAGGTAAAAAAGTGGCTAGTGGCTCCACTACCTCAATAAATGGAGGGAGGGGGGATGGTATTTCCTCAGCTTGAGTGTCCAAAGGAAGGAAAGTGACTCTGCTACCTCAATAGGAGGAGGTGGAGGATCAAAAGATTGGATACTAGGAGGTTTGGTAAGGATTACATCAAGGACCATGTTAACTATATGGGTATCATAAGAACAATTGACATTATTGCTCTCATTCTTGGTAGGAGCATGGTTCTAGAAGGGTTGTCTAAATATATCAAGGGCTTGATTTGATGGCACATTGGGGTTATCCAATGTAAGCTCCCCCTTATTAATGAGGGATTAGATAAGGCTCTTGAAAGTGTTGCACCTATTGACATCATGTCCTATCACTCTATGAAAGGCACACAAGTCATTTGCAATATACCAACTAGGTGTGGGATGAAAGGAGTCAAATTATTGGGGTGGTTTGATAGGAGGTAGTTGAATTATATTGGCTTTCAATAACTTCTCCAAGATGGAAGCATAAGATTTTCCAAGTGGAGTGAATTACTTCTAGTTATTCCAGGTTTGGTTCCTTACATTTTACTTTGAGGAATTATAGGAATTGGATTGGTTAACAGAAGGTGGAGGAATATATTTTAGGACAATCGCATTCATTGTTACCTTGTTCTTGGTGTTGGTATTGGGATAGTCGCTTAATTTAGAGGAAAAATCCTCATTGGTATTATAGTTTGAGTTCATGTTTTTGAGCTTAAGCTTACCTTCATCAATGGTTCAATTCTCTAGCTTATATGCCATGGTAAAAGCCTCATTGAAGGTTCAAAATCTTTGAACTTACAGGGTAGAGGAGATATGCTTGGCACATCTCGACGCAAAGAGCTCTATAAGTTTATGTTGAGGCAAGGAAAATTAAAGTTGGTTAATAAGGCTCTTCCAATGAACCAAAAATTGGCAATGGATTCATTTTAAAATTTCTAGATATAATAGAGGTTAGTGATATAAAATTGCTTGGAGATATTGATATAAAAGTGGTCCAAGAAGGTTTGGGCCAATTAGGTAAAGGAGAAGATGGAATGTTTGGGTAAGGAACTATACCAATCCAAGGCTAGACCATCTAGAGACATGGGGAAGGTGTGGAGGAGAAGGGCATCATCATAAGTGATGAGATAAAAAGCATGCCTGAATACCCTAAGGTGATTTTGACGATCCTCCTTTGAAACTTAGAGAACTTGGGAAGTTCCCATTGGGGAGGATATGGCTTGATAGGTACGAATGGATGGATAGGCTTGTTACAAATTTGGTCATATGATAAGACATTATGAGCACCCAAGATGGATGACTCTAGGGTGGTCATCTTGTCCATAAGTATCTTCATTAGGTTTGCTTGGGGTTATGTACTTGAAGGGTTATAAGATGCATATTTCAGAGGTGGTTGAGAGACATAAAGATAGTGGGCAGAAGGTTGGGAGGTTACCACATATGGGTAAGAGAAGGTCAATTATTGGGTGGAAGATGTATACGGGTGGTACAAGTAGGTAGTTGGGTAGTGGGGACATGCCCTTTTATATTAGGGATGTATCCAAATGTTGGTCCAAGGGGTTCTTATTGGATAGGAATGGTAGTTGGGTTGGTGACCGATGGAAGGGTGGTGACCCTTGTACTAATTGGTGGGAAGGTATAAGGTATGAACACCATAAGGATTTGAAGTGGAGTGGTGGTTTATGGGTTGAAGGTAGCTAAAGGAAGGTTGGTAGTGCTAGAGGTAGGCACTCCTATGGTGAAGGAGTGGTTATTAAAAGTATAAGGTATAAGGGCAGTGGTAGTTTAGGTTGGTTGGTTTTCAATAGTAGTCTCAAATGGGTTGTTGGTTGATGAGAAATCTTAGGTGGTTAACGGTTGAGTAGTAACATGAAAATTGAGGTACTCCCCATGAGATGGAGAGGCATGCCCGAAGGTAGATCTATTGGTGGGGCTAGAGTTAGAATATGGTAAGATGTGGTTGTACAGTAATGTTGTAAGGCTACAAGATTATTGTCTAGGAAAGAGGTAAAATCCATGCCTCCTTGAGGAACCTCTTGAGGGAAGGTAGGACTTCTTGAAGGTTGAAGAGAGTATGATAGTTTAGAGGTATAATCCATGGATGAAGAGGTAGAAGAGGTAGGTTAATTTGGTGATGGGTTTTGCTCTATAAGGTCTCTTCATTACTAGTGAGTGAGAACCATGTGAGGTAGGGGAGATAGAAATCAAAAACAACCTTAAAATTGAAACAAAGAAAATATAATAAAATGATCAAAGAATTAAATCACACTCTAAAAGATACATTAAGCCCTAGATTTTTAATTAATCTCACTTTTAGCTTATGCTTTAAGAAGGTATGTGACTGAAACTAGTTTATAGAGCAGGTACTAAAGAAGAGATCTAAGGTTGGTTTTAGGTTGTGTTTATGTGTTCAAAAGGGATCTGTACTGGAATCAATATGTGGTTTAGTATTGGGGCCTACCCCCTCACTTCACACACTATAGAGATAAGGGTGTCGGGTACTTAGCCAAAATATATTGATGTCCAAAGATTATACTCAACCAGAGATCTAAATTGGTCCTCCCCTTAATAAAGACCTCCAAGTATGGTCACCAAGAAAGGGTAAGGTTACTGCTAGGTGATGAAATCTTAGTCAGGCCTTGTCTCAAGTTTGTTGGATTTTCAATTGGTGAAAGTGGTTTGGTTTAGGTGTGTGAAACGAAGATTGAAGCTATGATAGATTACTTCACCTTTAAGTTAACCTACGTGAACTAAACTTTCAATAAATCATTGTATGCAGTTATTTTTAAGCCCAAAATAAAATTTTGATTTTGTTAATGAGCAAATAATAGAAAGAGAAAGCAAGTAAACAAGAACCCAAGTAAAGACACAAGGGTCCCACCAAGTGTGCTAGAATGTTTCAATAAATTTATTGCTTATTATGGAAAAGATAAACTAAATATAGGTATGGTTAAAAAACCTAATTGAAAGTACATGCATTAAATTAGAAGATTGTGAAGAGCTCCTCTTTGGCTTGGGAGGATGACCTATAGATAAGAAAGCGCTATAGCAAACTTGTTTGTTAGATAGATAGTTGGGTGGATTGCCTAGAGATAGCTAGATCTCAAAAGCAAGATCTTCTTTAGAGGATGTCAATCCACACATTTTAAACAATTAAGTTTATAAATAGAAAAGAAAGGTACTTGCATCAATGATTAAAAGATACTGAAACTAAATACCAGGGTGCTTGCTAATAAATATGTTATAAATGATTAAATTATCAATAAACTAATTAATACTAGTGATAAAGGGTTGGGGTATGATATAAAAAATCAAAAAGGGGTCTATAAACAGGTAGGAACATAAAAAATTGGGTGTGGGTAGGTGAAATTAGCTTGCAGGTTTTTGGTGCCACAATGACTGTCAATGGTTGGGGTGGCCGTCAGCAGTTAAGGTGACCATCATCAGTGAAGGTGATCATTAGTGGTTGGATAGACCATCGATGGTTGAGACAACCATTGATAATTACTGTGTATGGATCTAGGTTGATCAATTACTAATTAATGGGATCTAAAAGATGAATTTTGAGTTATGGGTAAGGTTTGGGTTGTTTTCAAAATGGAAATAAAGTAAATAAATGCTAGGAAATAAGTACTTATCTTCCCAAAAGTTTATTGGGTGGATAGTTAAGGTAGTTGGTTTATTGGTAGAATATATCTTGATTCTGATAAAGTAATGATACCTGAAGGCTTGGTTGAGAGGCCATGACAAATTAACTCTCTGATATGATGGTTGGATTGCTAGATTGATGATGGTGATTGACCTGTAATAAATAAAATCATGGATGCACAAGCTCCTGATGATAATTGCAAATGATTTTCACCTCCCAGTTCCTCTCTTCTTATAGGCATAATCAAGAGGTGGAAGTGAAGGTTCAACTAGGCTACCTAATTATAAATTGTCCATGTAAAGGCTTGCAATAGGATTTAGACAAGTTATAATTATAAAAACAAAGTAGATGGTTTAAATGTCTTTAGTTAGGGAGGTGGTCCTTAACTATTGACAGTTAGGGTGACCATAAATGGTTAACCCTAACCATTGGTGGTCAAATGTCAAGGGTAAAAAGGGCTAGGTTGAGCTGACTAAGTTAAATTGACTGTGGGTGAGCTTGGCTAGGGTTTAGAAGGTTAGATTGGTCTTGAGAGGGTCCCAAGGTGGTCAAGGGATACCTTAACACTTGGAATTATGGTGTGTGGATTTAATATGTCTATAATAATAATTATGACATGCTTGGTGGGACTATATTAACATCAATTAAAGGAATTATTGGTGGTATCCTTCAATACATCAGCGTTTAGAGGAAATAACTCAAGCACTAATGGTAACTCCAAATGAATCTTAGCTTAGGCAGTCTCAGTGCCTCAAAAATAGAAAATTGGTTGTATAATCACTCATATGATCAACATGTCTCTCATGTAACTTCATATAAATCTTGTTAAGTTAATGGTTTTCATGGTTTCTCCTTAAGTATTCCTCAAACAACTACTTGTCAAGTTTATGAACAACCCACCGACCTCTCTAATCAACCTTGTCAAACCTATGCTACTCCTTTTGCACTCTTACTCATCTTTGTACTAGACCTTGTAAGGTGGATGATAAGGATTGATAGAGAAGTAAAACATGGTGTAACTTCTCCTATCTATCATATTCAAGAAGTTAAAGAGTTATTATAGGGCTTTTAGATAGTATGGAAAAGTGTTGAGAATAAGGATTATACAATCAATAAGAAACTAAAGGTTAAGAAGCTAATGCACTTAGTGGAAGAAAATATAATGAGATGGGAGCATGTGAAAACCCAACTCAATCATTCCTACAAACCTCCTCCTATCACAAGTCAACCTTCCCTTACTCCAAATCTCCTCCAAGATATAATACAATATCAAGAGAAGCTCAATGAACCTTTTAATGGATCCTTTAATTCTAAAATCTTGAGTTGGAAGTCTTGTACTCCATAAGTGAGACCTATGTATACTCCAAATCCATTCACCCTTCCTTAAGAGCCCAAGATTGTTTCACCTTGGAGATCTTCTTTGACCATGAATCTTGATTTTGTCATGCTTATCTTAGAGAATGAATCTTCTCCCATACCCATCCAAAATCAAGAGAGAGAAGAAGTTTTAAAAGCTACACCAAAAGGTATTATAAGTTGGAAGGAGGTCCTTCATATGAAAGCTCAAGAACAAGAGGGAGGAAGTGTGTTGGAGGTCAAGTCAATAAAACCTACAAGCCTATCTAGTCATTCATCTATCATTCTAATTGTAGTTATTCAAGGAGCATCCAATCAGTCTTACTCTCCTAAAATCCCAAGTTGGAAGGATACTTTAGTAGGTTTTAAATAATTTAATCAAAATTCTTCCTCTCCCACCCTCTCCTTTTGTGAATTATAATCAAATACATTGAGGTAATAAGATGTAAAATCAATTGAGAAAGAGAACTTGTTAATGAAACATGATGATGTGGTTGTCTTAAAAAATTAGGATGTTGAAGTTATAGGTAAATATCAAGGTGTTGTAGAGAGTGATCTTCCTGATCAAGAATAAGACACCATCATTGGTACTCCCCTTGGTGGAGAAGATCACAAATCAGCTTTCAAGTATGAGCATGAACCTCTACCTTTTATCCAATAGTTGGACAACCCTCTAGAGGCCACTAATGATCGAGTGGATCAGCTTGATTGGTATGGTTTTGAGGTGGATGAAGAAGAAGATAAGTAAAGTTTGACAGATCAAGAAAAACATGAGGTTATAAATCTCAAATGGGCAGATGAACTTCCATTCTTCATGGAGGAGGATGAATAACAATCTAGTCTTGAAGAAGAGACCTTGTAGCCTTATCATGAGCATACTCTAGCATGTGAAACACCTGATCAACATGTTATTCCTCAATATAATGGTCAGGCTAGTATTGAACTTGACATGCTTTTAAGTACTGAGGAAGAGACTACATTTTAGGAAGAATTAAAAATGTTTTACTCTAGTATGGATAGTAATCCCATACCCCATGAGGAGAATCCTAATGATATGGCTTTGACTAATGAGCATGACTAAAAGATATATGATAAATCTCTTAAATGAATCACTATGCTTGATGAACTTATTGAGTCTCATGAATAAGTACAAAAATGTTTTTAAGACATGTGAAAATCATACTTAGACATGTTCAATGAGTTTGAGAAGTTTGTCAAGCTAGCACCATAAGAGGAAGTTGTTGATGATGTGGAAATATATGATGAGTATGATACTCTTCAAGATGAGCAAGATCAAGGTATGATTCAAGAGGGAAACATGCTATCTGGCCAAGAAAAAAGTGACATTGAGGATTTCCTTGATGATAGGGAAAACATTCTCCTTCAAAATGAAATCTCTCTAAATTAATATCTTTAATAAATAAATAAATAAATAAGGAACAACCTATTGATGAGGCAATAATGGTATTATTTAAGCTAAGAAACCAAGCTTGGGATGAGTTTGACTTTATCCTTGACTCACATAATCAACTTATGGACATCGTAATGAAGCCAAAAGGTCTGATTGCTAACCATGGAGATCTTGAGAGCATGCCAATCATGCTAGCAAGCAAGAAACATGATCCATCAAATGCTATAGTCAAAGGGAAGCTTGTTCCACAACATGTCTCATCTCATGAGGTAATTAATCTAAGAATATTTCCATTTGACACTAGAGGAAGAAGGTATATAAGCTAGTTATACATAATAATCTTTGCTTTATTTTCTTAAAGTGACTTTGCACAAGTATGTGTTGTCTGATTTATTTAATTTGTGTGTCATTTATATTTTGTATATTTTGAGTTTAATTTAGTTATCTTATCTTGGTCAAGGTCAATTCATGTTTGAGTTTGAGTTCAGGTGACTCCATTACCCAATGGATAGACTAGGAAACTGGTCTAATGATCATAACAAGCATGCTTCCCCAAGAGGTCACCAAATATGTTATAAAATTTTTGGATACCATAGGATAGGGTTAAAAAATTCTTTGATTTTTAATGCATTATCATAGTTTAAGGTAAATTTGAAAAAATTAAGGTAATGGCCTATTCCAGTCCATGCTTGTCTAACCATTTCATGTCATGTTTCAGGATGGTTCAAAAGGTGTTATGGGTTTAGAATGTCTTTTTAAGTCATATGTTATGTGCCATGGTCATATCATACCCCCTATAGTCTGTAGAAGTGCCTAATTAAGTCTCATGTTGTACCCAAGATCATTCATTAATAAACCCTTTTATAGGTTAATTAGCTTGTGTAAATTTTTTAAAAAGTCACTTTAAGACCTCAAAAGGGAGATGATAATGTATAAAATTGTATTAAAATGAATTCTTAATAATTACATAATTGTAAGTTGGTAGGTACTTCATGACAAGTCAATTTCAAAAGATGAAAGACAGATACAAGTGGTTTTTGACACTTAAGAGAGGCTTAATATCCAGTTGTATAGACCAAAAAGACTTATTTTTAGGTGAAAATGGTTCAAGAGTGAATCTTCAGCTTCCCTAGGTGAAATCCATAATTGGAATGCAGGTACAGGTCTATAGAACACAAAAAATCTCTTTATCTCCTATTGCTCCCTTAACAAGCTCACAAAGGTCAATTTAAGGCACTCATTTTGTATAGTACAATGAGAGCTGGGACCTAATATTTTTTATATAGGATTGGGTCCTAATGAGATTTAAATCCATGGCCATAATCATCATATTGGTAGGCCTTCCTTTATGAAAAATTTCTAAGACCCCAGGGTACTCTCAAATTACCTACAAACTCCACATGCTCATTTTTCTCCTTGAAATGATAGTTTTAGATTGGTTGGAGGAATGGGAGAAATTATAGAGGATTTATATGGTCTATGAATATATCTCAGATGCTATTATAAGCCACACTTGACACATGTGAGATCAAGAGAACAAGAAATATTCAGTTGTGCATAATTTACAAGTTGGATGTCATGGTATCTTATTTATTTTAGGGTTTCAAACAATAAAAGAACATGAATTAAGGTCTCTCACCATGTTTTAAATATTTTAAATTCAATTATACTTCCATTAATAGATCCATTTTCCACTCCAACACCACCTTATCCAAGCAACATGTAATGGTCCTAGTTTTTGGACTATGTGTAGGCCTGCCTTCATAGAGATGAATCAAAAAAGTGATAAACATTGTATTATAAGTGTTAAATAAATTTTAAAACCTCATTATTAAGTTATTAGGTAATGGAGGAAATCCTTTAATTCTAATATGTCCCAAAATTCAATTTTAAAAGGCCTAAAAAGACAAAAGGTAGACCTTAAGGTATGTAGACCTATAGGTCTCCTTTTGTAATAAAATGCAATAACTCTTTGCTTGAAATTATGTTCAAAAGGTCTATATGAAAATTATAAATAATAATGATTGATATCCAAATACTATCCAAGGACTATCAAGGTGATTTATGACAATAAAGGGGGTTATTACATGGTTGCAGGCCTAGATGGTCATATGCAGGTCTGCCTACAAGAATGTGGCTTATGGACAAATGTGGGTTGGATAGTGGTGTGAGAGGTGACATGATATAGTACATATTCTTGAGATCAAGGTAAAAATATAAAATATTCTTCCATGTAACTTTAAAATATGTGATGTAAACTCAAAGGTCAACAGACCTACAAGTTTGCTTGAGTACCTATAGTTGGTTTCAAACTTGAGTGGGAAGATGCAATATATTGCATAAGAGTTGGATTTATATAGATAGGAAGTATTTATGAAATCCCTAAATATTAATAATATATTGAATAACCTTAATAATGATATAAAAAAAACCCATCTTAATCTCATATTCATTCAACTTATTCACCTACAAGCAGAATGATCAAGATGAACAATAAGAAAGACTTAAGGCATATGGAGTACAAGATTGAGAGGAACATATATTAATAGAGCCTTGGTGATATATCCTAATTGATACTTATTTATAGAGTCTAAATAATTCATTAGATGCAACACAACTAGATATGGATAGTGATCAAGAGTTTAATTAGGCCCATAAAGCCTAAACAAGCATACATAGGCCTATGTATGAATTCAGGAAAACTTGAAAGTTTGAAAGATTCATAAGGCATTAGATATCACAAGAAAGATTTCCATGGTGAATTGATAACATTAGAAATGGACAAAAACCCATCATTTTAATTCTTTCTTAGGATCAACAAAAAATTATGCTCCCATGAGGACCTACAGGCTTAAATAGGAATGTTCATCCCTATCCATGAAAGCTTGATGGTTTGTACAAGTGTGAGTTATATTTTAAGGATAAGGAGGAATGAAAGGGTAATTAAACCTAGAAATAGACTTTAACAAGCTTCAAACTTATAGGAGTTAATAATAAATGGTCAAACATAGTTAGTCAGGGTCATTTTCATTATTGTGCTAGAAAACCTTAGGCATGAGAAAATTAAGGATATAGTAGGGTTGAAGAGATAGATGGTAGATAATACCATTGGAACAATTCAATAGATATGGTGAAAACCTCATTAAGGTATCTCAAAACCAAAATAAGTACTTTTTCTCCTTTCTCTCATAAGATCCTCTCTCTCGAGCTCACAATGTATACTTAGCCACTCGAGAGACTCTCAAACTTGATTAGATCTCTCTTAACAAGATTCATGGTGGTAAAGTAATTTTGGAGGTGTTGAAGAGGTCTCTACACTTCCATATTATGGCATTGGTTTATGGAAAGATTATTCATCCTCTATGAGATAAATAGACCCTCAAATGCTTTAAAATGCTATGTTTTAACTTGGTAATGAATTTGGTGACCTTCATAGGTCTCATGAGCACTTTAACATGGTATTAGTGGTAGTTGCCAAGGGGAGACTGAAATTAATCAAAATGCATGGTTGTAGGTTTGGCCTTCAAAATAGGTATCAAGGCCTATGAAGCATGATTATAGGTTTAATGATCATCTAAACTCCTTTTCAATTATATTAAGGTGATATCTGAGCTCTTCAAGTCATCAAGTGGGGTCAAGAAGGAAGAAATGCACTACTTTGCTTGCAAAGAAGCCTATCTACAATCGTATAAAGTGAAAGAGGAGAGACATCTTCCAACATATTGAGTTGTCCCATGATGTTATAGGCCTTAACAAACCATTTTCAAGCATTAAACCTTACAAATTTCTTTAAAACCCTTCCAATTACCTCTCAAGCATGTACAAGCACCTAAACTAGGACTTTTAGCCATTTCATGGTTCACCCATCTGTATAGGGTCTCAAGTCCTCAAATTTGACATGGATCATGGTAATTTGGTATTAAAAGTGAATCAAACACTTATTCTAAGTTTCAAAAGTGTGGGATTATATTAGATCCAAAACTCAATTTCTAGGCCTAATTGAGGCCTAACTGGAGAGAGAAAAAGGTAGAACAAGTATACTTGCACTCAATGTCAGTCATAAAATTTGGCATAGAGATGTAAGGGCATATTAGGTACTCAAACTATGCATATTTTCCCAATATCATCTGTACATTCTTTTACACAAGGAGCTTTGTGTGTTTTCAGTGATACAAGGAATTGAATGCAAGTGAGAACTTAAGGTGAAAAATGAGGTCTTAGAGAGTGTTTGAGGATTTCAAAGGAATTAATTCAATTTTTTTATGACTAAAAGAGACCTTTCATGAATTTATATTGCATTCATAAATATGAACTCCAGTTTTGAGGCTCTTGAGCAAAGAGAGGCACAGTAAGATAAAAAAGGCTTTAAAACACCTAAGAGGTGTAATCATCATTATAATATTTGCATTAGGAGACTCTAAAATAGATTCAAAGTGTCAAGGACAAGGATAGAGATTATTTCAACATGACTTGATGATGAAGAGTTCCACTTGTCACCTCACAAGCCAAGAGAAGAGCAATTTAAAGAAGAAACAAGAGGTGTTAAACAAAGGAATGAAACTTCTATGCCACTTGGAAGAAGAAGCACCTTCAAGAGAGAAACACTTGTCCTTTGAGACCTCATAATACTATTTCATAACTTTTTTCTTGTTTTAAACTTTCTCTTTCATGAAGTACACTTGTCAATTCCTCTCTTTTATGCCCCTTTCTCTCTCTCCTCTCCTCTTTTTATATAAATATATCCTTGTTGGGTTTTGTATTGATCCTTTTGATGAGTATGAAAAAACCTTACTCAAATTAACACTTGTACTATTCCTTAAAATGATGAATGAATTTGATTCTTACCTCCTCACAAGCTTGAAACTAGTGTACTAGTGTGATGGTTGATGAATGCTAGTATTAGTCATTATACTCTCTCTCATTTATCTTTTCCTACCTATTTACAAATGGATTGTCTTCTTGTAGGTCATATGGTGAGTTTGATTTAGTTTTGCATAAATTTAAAGTATATTTTAGTAAATTTTTTAGATATATTGATTAAACCTCTCATTCAATGTATTCTAAAATATCTATATATTGAAACATTCATGCTTGAGGGTCCTTTTTTGAGAAGTGTAATCAGATTCAGGCCTAATATTTGTTCTTAAGTGCATGATAGTCAAGTGGAGGGTGTTGTTTTGGTGTATCATCTCCTTAAATATATCTCTTTAATGTATTTTCTCTCCCTTTTCCTTTTCAATAAATTATTAGTAGTGAGTCTAACTAATACATCAAGAGGTCTTATCCCTATAACATGGAGTATTGGTCCTCATAAAGGTTACCCATAGCCTAAGATCAATCCCATTGAATAGATCAAGTTGAGAGGGATTGAATCACCCTATTAAGGGTGAAAATTTGAGGTGTGATAGGAACAAAGTATTATCAACAAGATGTTCATTAGGCATTATATTGTTTGTTTAATTTTGAGAAGTGGGAGAAGAGGGAGAGGAAAGAGAAGAAGATGCATCTAATCTATCATCATCAACACTTTCATTATCATGTTCATAGTAATCATCATATCCGTCATTAAAAAATAATCAACATCATCATTATAAATGAAATAATTATCATGTGCTAATGTGAAGTTTTGAAATTTTTTCCATCCATTCTTATAATTATGAGAAAAGGCTAGAAATTCATCAACTAGGTGAAGGACAAGAGACTTCTTAGATATCATTTTAAACTTTCCAAAGAAGATAATGTAAACAATGAATAACAAGAATACAATAGGTATAATGTAATATAACAAAGGTATATGTGAAAATATGGAAGATATTTAGCCTAATATATAGAAAAAAATTAGAATTTTATTTGAAACCCTAAAGGCTAGTGTTTGGGTGTATATGGACCTAGTATGCAGATCTAAGGTTTTGGAGGGTTTGATGGAAAAAATTTAAATTGTATTAAATTAATGAAACCATAATAGAGGACTGATTTGTATTGGTTAGGTTTTGCAAAAATCATAATTTTAAAACCCTAATTTAGTACACAAGAATATAAAATTTAAACCCTAGAATAAAATTAGGGTTTTAAACAATATTCAAAGCAAGTCAGGTTCACCAAATGTTTTAACTATTTAGGATTTAATACATGTAAATCCTAGATTTTTAAAGTGCTAAGTATAGTAAATCAGGGTATAAAATATTCAATAAATATAATCACTATTTTGTGCAAGAATTGACATGATCTAATATTTTTAAAAATAGAAATAAATGACACAAGTAATTAGCTAAAAATTGTCTAAGACAAAGATCTAGAAGTTGAAAATTGGTACAATAACTGGTCTAGGTGTCTTAAATAGGATTTGTGTGTCATAAACCCTCTTGGATAATAGATCCATACCTTGGAAAATAACATTTTGGCACTAGTGTCCACTTTTGGCACTAATGTCCTTTATGCAAGAATTGATTTATACTTCTGGTAATAATTGTGTCTAAATCTATTAAGCATGTTCCTATGCAAACAAACCTTGATTCACTATTTGTGACCAATTTTGACTAATGATTATCCAAAATTTGATGAACACCTACACACACAAAACAACCACAAGATCAAATGGAAAATGAAAGGAAAAACTAGATTCTGGGATATTACGATTACATAGGATAAAATCCCTATTCTCATTATTGGTATTTATATTAACCTCAATGATATCTATTTTAGATTTCATGTAGTTATCCCTTAGGTAATGTGCATAATCAACATGCATGGTATGCTATAATTACTTTTACTTAGGCCCTTATTTGATCAAACATGAAAATATAAATGTGATGGCTAAGTAATATGTAGTATGTTGAGTTATACTATTGAGTGTTTTATTGTAATTATGTACCAAGATAGTAAGTGTTAGATGCAAAATTCCTTGTAAGGATATTTATATATAAGTATATTTGATTTTAATGTAAAACCTTTTTTATTGGCTGACAAGATGCAAAAGAGAGATAAAATCATAAGAGAAGGCTCAAGGAAGGGTTAGGACCCAAAACACAATGAGAAAGTGATCGTTGGACACTAACACCAAAGTTGTACACTATTGTTTTGGAACTAGAGTCCACTTATGGTGTTAATGCATGAGGCCATAAAATTGATCAATGGTTGTGTAAAATAGTCCAGGGAGCCTATGATTGAGATGGGATGACATATGACCACTTGGGATGCAAAAAAAAGGGAAACAAAACATAAGAAAGACCAAAAGACCTAAAATGACCATGTGAACAAGAATCACATCCATCACTAATACATTCATGTGAAAGAGCAATAAAAAACATAGTACTTGTGATTTTTTGACCAAATTAGGGTGTGTAAATTCACTTGTCAAAAAATTATTTTATTTTTTTTGAAAAAAAACACTTTTTTTTAAAAAACATATTTATAGTTTTGATGATTCTCTAAAACCATGATTTGGGTTTTCTCTAAATTTTGAAAAAACTGATCTCAAGTGGAAAATAAATAAACCCATTAAATTTCAAAGCAAACTAATATGTCAATCAAAATATATAGTCAATTTAATGTGATAGGTTTATTGATTTTTCTATGCTTGCCAGTAATAATGCATACATGAAAAATAGAATTAATATTTTTTTTCTAATCTTGATTAAAACCAAAATGGTAATGAAGGTCGATTATTATGCCAAAGCTAAAATAACACTATTTAAAAGCATTTAATGAAAAAAATAATGTTATAAGACAAAAAAATATTATATTTCTCCTTCAAATCTATAAATTTCTCAAGAATTAAATTAGAAACCATAGGGATCTAACACCATATTATATTATTTTCCAAGATCAAGATTAAAAAAATGTTGAATACATTAAAAATCATATGAAAGGCAACAATGTTACCAAAATAAGTGAAACAAGCCAACAAAGAGAGATGACAATTGATAAGTGGGGAATTCATCAAATGAAGAAAAAATACACAATCTATTATAAGCCTTGAGAATAATTAAACTGTAATTACAATATCAAGTAGAAGCCAAGAGAGAGAGATAACAATGGCCTCAAACCAAAACAAACATCACAAGATTGAAAGAGGAATATTGTTATGGAAGAGAGGGATCTTTAAATAGAGCAAGAGGAAGGATGAGGGAGTTATAAGAATCTCATCGTGACCTTACAAGGCTTCCTTAATGTGTGTCATGTGTCATATTCCCAAAGATAATTGGGGGAAGTGTGTGACATGTGGGGTTAGGAGTTACTTGTGTAAGTAACTCTAAAATCCTACAAGTGGATAAGAGAGGTGAGAGACACCTCATTTATTGTAAAAAGAAATGCATTCCTAAAAGAGACTTAGGATAAGCCTAAAATACATAGAAAATGACCCAAATAAATTCATATCTGATATTTTTAGTGTACTTTGTAGATATAATATTGAATATAAATATAAAAAATGGTAGGAAATTGGACTGAGTCACTCGAATCAGGATCTGAGTCTCAAGATGCACTGGTACAAAATCATCCAACTCTGGATGTTACTGACTAACACTATGTTCTACAACCTTATGATTTTTTTGGTTAATTTTTTATTCTTTCTTTTTGTATAGGTCATTTCACCTGCTTCTAAGCCATTTATATCTATAATCTTTAGTAGTTATTCAAGCACATGATTCCATAAACCTATCTCCTTCTATTTAGAACCCTGCATCCACTTTTGAAACTAGGTTTAAGTCTAAAAAATGGGAAATAAGGTGGTTTTATTTGACCCCAATGACTTCCCAATTAATGGTTGATTGATACATACATATCTCCTACTCTGAAGAGGGAAGTAAAACCACATACAGTTCTCCTCATTAGATGAATGTGTGCAATAGTGATTCTTTGATGAGTGCAACCCTATGATATAGCTTTCAATACCTTTTAAATAACAAATTTATCTTGGATTTGAGATGTTTCATACTTGGTTAGGACTTAATCTTTGTGATTCATGGCTAAATTATAAATAATATGGTAGTCCCTTTGAATGTACATAAATGTATATTAGGCTTGATTGACAATTTCTATATAAGGAATAGGTTTAGACCTATTTCATATTTGTATTTTACACTTTAGGTACTTTATAATTCCATCGACATGTGAAACATATGGATCGACCCATAATATGGATTTAAATTTAAAAACTGACCATTACTTTACATGGGATAAGATTGTTAGGTTTGGATGATTTCAGAATTTTAGAATAGTCTAAGTCTAATGGTTTTGTCCAAAAGTAATTTGATGATTTGTAGATACTCTTAAAATGATTTTGAACATGTTAGACATAGACCAAGGAATTTATATAGGTGATCAAATCATATCAAGAAATTCAGACCTATGGAAAGTGTGTGGATGTGAGAGAATGGAGAATAAGATCCATATGTGTATGAACAAGTCATGTAAGGTGAAATTAGGTTAAAATTTATGTTTCTAATTATCTAATACCATATTTTATTATCTATAAATTCCCCTCTTTTATTCTAGTATTTAAATGAAATAAAATGCTAAAGTAAAAAGATAAATAAATGTACATGAGTGTGTACAACACACTTTGTCTTTGGGATAAAGCTTCAAATGTGAAACTTCATCCATAAAACCTACAATGAATATGTATCAATCAATTTCCATGTATAAAATATGAAATCAAAAATTAAATTAGAAATCTTAAAAATTAAAGAGCAAGGGCACTTGTAATTGGGTGAACCATGTTGCCTTGTGTCATGTTGGATATGATGCTTCTTTTTTGAAGCATTATAGAGTTGTATTTACTTATTGAAACACTTGGATAATTTTGGGGTGATCATGTACCAATTAATATACTAAGGTAAATCAATGGGTTGGGAAGATAAATTTTTGAACCCTAATTTTAAATGGAGTAGTGCTTAGGTAGTTGAGCATCATTGAACTTCAACTTCACCACTCATTTAATTAATCTTGAATCCAAAGATGCTAAGGTGGGGACCACATGTCAAGATAACTTTTATTTATTCTTAATCCATTAATAATCATTTAACCTCAACTATGTTACCTCATTTAACTAAATCAACTACTACAAACAAACTTATATATTTAAATATGTTTACTTCTAGGTACCATCGATGCCAACAATAGAAAAATGTAATAGTGTGTGTATGCATAAGATAAGATTAACCTAGAAATATCCTCTTTATTTCAACATACTAAGACTCACATAATTTCAATAAAATAGATCTTGAAATACTTGGATGATTGGGTAAGGACCAAATGAATTTTGTAGATATAACAAAGGGTTACCTACAACGTGAATGTCAATAAAAAAGAGTTCCAAAGTCTAAGCTAATGAAATAAGGATTTAGCTATCACTAGACTTGTGTGTGTGTGTGTGTGTGTGTGTGTGTGTGTGTGTGTGTGTGTGTGTGTGTGTGTGTGTGTGTGTGTGTGTGTGTGTGTGTGTGTGTGTGTGTGTGTGTATGTATGTATGTATGTATATGTGTGTGTGTGTGTGTATATATAAATATATATACATACATACATACATATATATATATATATATATATATATATGTATGTATGTATGTATGTATGTATGTATGTATGTATGTATGTATATATATGTATGTATGTATGTATGTATATGATTTTAATAAACTAAACTATGGATGGGTTAGAATTATTATAACTGGGCAAGGTACCATGTCAATTAAATAGGGATCTAGGTAATTTAAAGTGAGTATGGTAAGTATAAGCAATCCTATATCCATACCTAATTATTCGGCGTGGATAAGGTCTAAACAAGAATACACATGCATATATTCATAAAGCAATAAACAACATATAATCTACTAAGTAACAAATGAAAGAGTGTAGGGATAAAATATAATTACCTTATATATATATATATATATATATATATATATATATATATATATATATATATATATATATATATATATATATATATATATATATATATGTATGTATGTATGTATGTATGTATGTATGTATGTATGTATGTATGTATGTATGTATGTATGTATGTATGTATGTATATGATTTTAATAAGCTAAACTATGGATTAATTAGAATTATTATAACTGGGCAAGGTACCATGTCAATCAAATAAACATCTAGGTAATCTAAAGTGAGTATGGTAAGTATAAGCAATCCTATATCCATACCTAATTATTCAGTGCGGATAAGGTCTAAACAAGAATACACATGCATATATTCATAAAGTAATAAACAACATATAATCTACAAAGTAACAAATGAAAGAGTGTAGGGATAAAATATAGGTACCATCGATGCCAACAATAGAAAAATGTAAAAGTGTGTGTATGCATAAGATAAGATTAACCTAGAAATATCCTCTTTATTTCAACATACTAGGACTCACATAAGTTCAATAAAATATATCTTGAAATACTTGGATGATTGGGTAAGGACCAAATGAATTTTGTAGATATAACAAAGGGTTACCTACAACGTGAATGCCAATAAAAAAGAGTTCCAAAGTCTAAGCTGATGAAATAAGGATTTAGCTATCACTAGACTTGTGTGTGTGTGTGTGTGTGTGTGTGTGTGTGTGTGTGTGTGTGTGTGTGTGTGTGTGTGTGTGTGTGTGTGTGTGTGTGTGTGTGTGTGTGTGTGTGTGTGTGTGATTTTAATAAACTAAACTATGGATGGGTTAGAATTATTATAACTGGGCAAGGTACCATGTCAATCAAATAGGGATCTAGGTAATCTAAAGTGAGTATGGTAAGCATAAGCAATCCTATATCCATACCTAATTATTCGGTGTGGATAAGGTCTAAACAAGAATACACATGCATATATTCATAAAGTAATAAACAACATATAATCTACTAAGTAACAAATGAAAGAGTGTAGGGATAAAATATAATTACCTTTAAGGTGGACCTGTCAATGCTTCAATCTCCCCCTTAGATCAAGTGAATATTTGTAAGAGAATTTTTTAGGTTGAAGACCTCAAATGGTTGGATGAATACCTAAGATATCTTCAACTAGGAACTCCAAATTAATCTACCTATTGAGCTTCAATGAAACCATAATACATGACTCCTTAGGATAAGGTTCTACACCATTGGCTCTCTCAAATGGAACTTAGGGTAAAAGTGTTAGTGAAATCAAAGCGAATAAAGTGTATATATATGATATGAATGAAATATGACCCTCTGTGTGTGTGTGTGTGTGTGTGTGTGTGTGTGTGTGTGTGTGTGTGTGTGTGTGTGTGTGTGTGTGTGTGTATCAGTTGGGATGATACCATCATATTAAAATTTAGGGTTAGTTTTGGGTATTGGATATATATATGTGTGTGTGTGTGTGTGTGTGTGTGTGTGTGTGTGTGTGTGTGTGTGTGTGTGTGTGTGTGTGTGTGTGTGTGTGTGTGTGTGTGTGTGTGTGTATGTATATGTATATATATATATATATATATATATATATATATATCCAATACCTAAAAATAACCCTAAATTTTAATATGATGGTATCATCCCAATCGCTACACTTAAATCAAGTCAAATTACACATAATGGTATCGACCAGGACAATATAGTACATATGTCATAAAATATGTCTTGCATTATATCATGCTATCTGATATAATATAAGAAGGGTAAAGGTACTAAATAGATGGTGTATCTAGGTTGATATTTTATGATATAGATAAGCTATAAAATATGAACAAAAGACATATACGATAGGTATATGAATAGACACTTAGAGGAGGGAAACTTTATAGTATCAATGGTGTAATCATGATAGACTATCAACATCTCTCATAAATCACCATGAACATTTCCCACCTCATTATTGGTACACCATTTAAGTTGTGCACTTAGAGAGACTGATGCATTGACAAGCCATTGAAATAAAAATCATCAATAAATGATAAAGTGAAAATAATTATGTGTATACATATGCCCCATCAAGATCTCATCGTGTGTCACAATAGTGTAACACAGGATGGTGCTTAAGGAAAGAAACATATAGAGTAAATCATAACTAAAAATAAATGTTGAAACAATTGTTGATAAATGAATATTTGAAAGTACCATATGCATATCTTGAGATAACTTTAGCATTGAATGGATACATGAAAATACCATAGTTTCAATCATTGAGGATGAATAAACTGAATTTGAGAAATCCTAGGGTACAAGGTTAAAGATAGATAAAAGAAAAGAAATCAAATGTAAGATAGTCAAATTAAAAATGAAAACTCTCATAACTAATTAAATCACTTATAAAAATGTTAATTTGGGATTGTCATATTGTTGTTATGTCTGAAAGAGATGGAGAATAGGAAGTGGAAAAAACTTGAATATATTTACATAAAAACCTACTTGTCAAGGGGAAAATATAGAAGGAAGGAAAATAAGGCATCACCAAAGTGAAAACATGATCTTTACTGAATAACTAATGAATTATATAGATCATCCCATGAATTTTGACATGCATAAAATTCAAAAGGATCCTACCTTCCCACATTGTGTTCCATACTCCTCAGGACCCTTTACAAAGCCATCATCCTATTATGAATATTAGGTAATTTATGTGAGAATATAACTGGCACTAAATATATAGGAAGATATAATGATGAAATGACACTTCTTTCCCCAAACTATTGGTGTACTACACCCCAATAAACCTTGTCTTTATCATGAGGCCAACTTTGGAGTTTGAGATTTGACTAGAATAATATATGTGCCAAATAAGTTTGAATTTTTTGGTGTGATATGACTTCTAATATTGTAATTTTCCTTTTAATATTTTATTTTTTTATGATATGGATTTTAACTCTTGTTTTTTTCTAAATTTTCCTCCATGTAGATTTGGAAAAACCAAACATGGGTGATAAAAATGAATATCACAAGAGAGCTTACACTTATCCACTAGAGAGCAAAGATTAAAGACCATAGTGTCTAAAGACTCATAGACTTTCACCTAAGAGAAAGTGTAATCTCTAAACTGATCTTGGTGAACTAAAAAGGAAAATGAAATGTAGGGAATCATGGAAATGGTCATGGAACGATTGGGTTACCCCAGTCAAAAAAATGTGTAAAGGAAGATTGTAAAATGATAAGTAGGTATGATTCATGATCATAATAAAAAGTATATATAAATGATTACATGAAGATAGACTTTTATAGCCTTACCACAAGATAATATGACTAATTCTAACTAGGGAAAAACACTACTCTTGATCATTTCCTTATGTTTCTAGGAAGAAACCTAGCTAAGTTTGGGAGCAAAATCAATTTATGAAATAAAATGATAGGTTTTTGTAAAGAGGGTCTGGCTAGTTCGTAGATTCATTATGAGAAGAATCAAAACATTCGTTATGAACACATGATCATGGATTCATCAACGAATGTGGATGAGCATTCTCAATTCAAAATTGATCATGAAAAAAATTATATCAATATGCCAACAATATATTTAAAATGGACTTGGAGCACTAAAAAAATCAATTCATTCCTAGCATTTTGACTATTATGTGCACTAACATTTTTCCTTTTGAGGAACACATACATGTTAAAATTTAGCCATGAAAAAGTTTGTAGATTCTCATCAATTCTCCCAAATCAAATAATGTTATTTAAATCTTAGAGAGATATTTCCAATACAATGAACAAAAGATAAAATTGTGATCCTAATAAAATTTTACTCGAAAAATAACATTTCCTTTTCCTTAAGCTCATATGAATGTGTGACCATAGTAAAATTGAAAAAGATAATAATCAATGAAGACCATCAAAATTTTCCACTCAATGCTAAATGTCTAGTTTTCATTCTTTTTGGATTAGATTCTTTCCTTTATGAATGCATGAGTGAAAGCTTAACATTGTATTTCCTTTTTTCTCCCATTTGGGTTTAAGCTTATCTTTTAGGTATATGTAAAATAAAATCTTAAACACAAATGGGTAACTTTAGGAAATCCAATGTTAGGATTTCACTCATGCATTCATAAAAAGAAGCATCTAAACCCAAAATCAAGACAAATAATCACATGGTACTAAGAGTGAGCGAAATTTGGCAGTCATCATTAATTTTTTTTTTTCAATTTTGATATAGGCATACATTCATATGAGCTTATTGAAGAGGAAATAATTTCTTGCCAATAAAATTTAATTAGGATCTTTGTTTTATCTTTCATTCATTGCATTGGAAATATCTCTTCAAGAGCTACATAGAATTATTACATTTGGGAGAATTGATAAGAATCTACAATCCTATTCATGGCTGAATTCTATCATGTGTGTGCTCTTCAAAAGGAAAATGTTAGTGCACACAGTAGTTAGGATGTTAGGAATGAATTGATGTTTGTAGTGCTCCAAGTCCATTTAAAATATTTTTTTGGCATGATTAATATAAATTTAGTCCAATATTAATTTTGAATTGATAATGCTCATGCCCATTCATTGATGACTCCATGATTATTTGTTCATAATGAATGTTATAGAGTCTATGATACTTGGATAGTCGATTAAGGACCAAATCAATTCCATATATATATATATAGTAGAGGGTTACCTATAATGCGAATTTAGATAGGAAAGGGTTCCAAATCCTAATCATATGGCACAAGGATGTAGTTCTCACTAGACTTCAATAAATAAATACTATGATTTTAAAATAAATGATTGTATTAGACTAAACTAGGGATGCATTAGAATGATTTTAATTAGGCAAGGTGCCATGGTCAACCAAATAGGGGTCTACAAAAGCTAAAGTGATTAGGCAAGTCTAATCAATCCTATATCCACACCTAATTATTCAATGTGGATAAGGTCTGAACAAGGATACACATACATATATTTGTAAAGCAACAAGCAACATCTATTCTACTAAGCAATAAATGAAAGAGTGTAGGGATATAATACACTTATAGTTGGGGTGGACCCATTGATGCTTCAATATCCCCCTTGGCTCAAGTGGATCTTTGAAAGATAATTTTGTAATTTGAATAAACCTAATGGTTAGATGAATACCTAAGATATACTCAGATAGGAACTCTCAATGACTCCTCATATTGAGCTTCAATGACACCATAATACAAGACACCTCAAGATAAGGTTCTACACCACTAACTCTCCCAAATGGAACTTAGGGTGGAAGTGTAATTGAAATCAATGTGAATAAACATGATATAAATGAAATATGAACCCTATATATACTTATTCAATACCCAAAAATAACACTAAACCCTAATTTGATGGTATCAACCTGACTTATATAGTTAAAATAAGTTGACTAATTGAACAATATTAGCCAAGATGATACAATATAGATGTTAGAATATATGTTTAGAATTATATCGATCTAGATGATATAATACAAGAAGGGTAAAATGCAATAAATAGATGATATCAAAAAATCCAATACCATAGGATATAGGGAAGATAGAAAATATAGACAATAGACATACAAGAGAGGTAAATGGATAGACACTTAGAGGGTATTAAATTGATAGTAGCAATGGTGTAATTGTGATATAATATCAACATCTCTTGCAAAGTACCATGCTTCTTTCCCACCCAATTCTCAGTGTACCCTTTAAGGCATGCACGTATGGAGATTGATGCATCGATAAGCCACAACAAGAGAAAGTGTTAATAAATGATAAAGTGAAAAATATTGTGTATATAGTGTGTATGTGCATAAATAATGTTTGTAACCAATAATTTTCTCCAATCGATGTTAACATGATATATAATGCATGCATTTATATGTTATCTTATCCCAAACTTAAAACACTCTAACTCATGTTCCTATAAAATGTGTTCATATAAATCTATGAATAATTGAAAACATATAGCTTTTGTTCTTGTTAAAGTGCACATATGCATGGCATATTCACCTATAATCTATCTAAATTTGTAAATATATGTCTCATTTATGAACCAATTTAATATTTTGATCCATTTTGAATTCTTTGAACTCTTTAATCTATCCCAAAATATTTTTTTTTTTCATGGAGGCTTAAATATCTATCATAACCCCAATAATATACTCTTATTTTGAGTTGAGGAATGTAACCTTTGAATGTCAAAATAAAATATTTAACTACATCATGTTATGCAAAAAAATATAATCATGCAGAATCATATGCAAAAATGTGGAGAATATGCCATGATAGTAATGTATAGATTGTCAAAGCATGTATGAAACATGTAATGCAATGCATACAAGTTCCCTATTAAGATAGATATAAAAATTATGTATGTAATAGTAACCATCATTGATATAAACACTAAATAAGACTATGAATTAAAAGTGCATGATGTGAATCATGGCACCACAAATAAGATGAAAAGTGTGTGATATGGATCACAACACTTCAAACTTAGTAAACTTAGCAAGTTCAACATAAAATTATATATTTATCCATTCATAATCACACAATTTCATGTCCATAACACACACAATGAAGCACATGAAATATCACTCAATGTCATAAAAGGCCAAGGGTTACTTACAATGAAAAATTGATTGTCACATACAAGGCCAAGGGCCACATACAATGGGAAATAAAATGTCACACACAAGACCAAGGGCCACATACAATAATGTTATACATAAGATCAACGGTTGCACAAAATGGACAATAAATTGTCACACATAAGTCCCAGGGCTACATACAATGAATGATTAAATGTCATAGACAAGGCCAAGGGATGCAAATAATGGATAATAAAATGTTGCATATAAGGCCAATGGTTGAAAATTTTGAAAATAATATATCACAAAAAATTTAAGGGTCACACACAATATAAAATCAAGTATTAATATATTATGAAAGGAAACAACAACCATGAATCATAGATCAAGTCAAACTAATATCTATTATTGAAATGTATCGTTGTAACAAATATAAGTAATAAATATATAGCATAACAAAGTTCCATATCGATGAAATGTATCATTGTAACAAATATAAGTAATAAAAAGACTTGTGTAAATAATAAATGTAGCTTAACATGGTCTATGGAAAGGACATATAAATATATATTTGTATCAACATGACATATGGATTAAGATGCCTCAACATTGGCATGGCCCCTGGGTATAATAATATCCTACAATTATGCATCCATGTATCATGTATAATATGCATGTCATTCATCTCACTCATATATATTGTGAATGAATTTGCATATGAAAAACAATATATAATCTACCAAACATGTTATAAATAACATAAATGAATAATAAAAACTAGCAAACATGTCATAAATAGGTTTTGATTTATTTATTTTTGAATATTTTAAGGATTTGTATTTATTTATTTTACATTTTATAAATAACTAATCTTGGGGATGGTGTGTAGGTCTTGTATCAAAAATGGGAGTGGTCACCTTGCATTAGTGAGTAATATTATGTATATTTGTATCTAAATCTAAAAAATGATCTTGTGTTTTAATGTAACCATCATCATCATGACTCATAGGATCCTATGTATGATGGGTAGCTCTAAGAAGCATAATATCTTATGGAATTTGTTGTATAGTAGGAAAAACATGTGCATGTGTTTGTTGTGGAACACTTCAATCTATTTATAACACTAGCTTAAGATGTGAAGTAAATACTAGATATCAAGAGTCATGAAAAACCATCTGATATAATGGGCATGGGAATAGTGGTCATCTAGGAAATTTCACTATTTTCCTTTGAAATTTTTGCTTAGAATAAAAATGAATAGGTTTTATAATTGATTACTTAGAATGGTATTGAATAGGTAGATTAATTGCCTATGTATAATGATCCTAAGTATGTGTAATAACAAAGTGTGATGTTAGTGGGGGTGGAGGAAACACCTCTAGCTGAACAGGACACTCATATAGAATATTTGAAACTATCACCACTCTATTTTAATTTATACACTTGACACATCTATGCACTGAAAATGGTACTGCATGGAGTTTTTACATCCAAGGGCATCCTAACAACAATTTAAATACCCTTGTGCTTGATAAAACTAATAATGATGTAGAAATTATTGTGGGACCTACCTTAAGAGGTTGCAACATGTATCCCAAGGGAATTTTCCTTTGGCTATAAAATCCTTTGACTATCTTTGTTGTTTCCATTAAATATTCATGTGTGCAACCAAGAGTATGAACAAGTGTCATTGTAAAAATGTTTTCACTTAAACCATTATCTACCATGACACTATGAATAGGTTAGGGACCAATATAAACTAATATAAATTATGAATTAAAATATGAGTCATCTTCCAAAATATCGTTGTCATCAAATATGATTGTGGGTCATTGTATTTATATATCTGTGAGTGTACCAATAATATTATCTAATTGGTGCTCATATGTTAAAGGATAAGGACGTAAATTGTATGTCATATGCACCTTAGTAATATCCTCAGTTTCTATTTTTACATGATTTGGAATGGGATTGGAAAAGATTTTAAACTTTGAATTCTCATTAGGTTGTGATTCTAAATCATTTATAATTTTATTAGGCTCAATAATGTTGTCATCAATGAGATCATGTATCTTATACCTTAGTTTAAAACATTTATTCATAAAATGTCTATCACATCGATGATAATTACAATATGCATTATTATCATATGGTGTAGGCCTACTCATATCAATATTTTTTGGTGGAGGGAGATATATAAGGTTGTACTCTAGTAACTTTGGTAATAGGATATGAGGAAGTTAAGTTAATTATGAAAATAATGTCCTTTATAGAGTAGATATGACAAGCTAATTAGCAGACTATGATACTACATTAATTGTTGTAGTTTTTTAATTTTTAGTATCATTTTATACAATTTTTTAACTTGGTTTACTTGGTTTGCTTATTCAAAGTAATCTGATTAACTTATTTATCTCTAACTGTACAACATAACTCATCAAATGATTTGAATTTATTGAACATAATGGACTCATGGAGAGGAGTACGTAGACTTTTCTTGAAAATGTCTTGTAACTCATTATCAACCATGGGTTTGTCATCTTAGCTACATTAATTGTTGTATTTTTTTAATTCTTAGTATCATTTTATACAATTTTTTAACTTGGTTTACTTGATTTGCTTATTCAAAGTAATCTGATTAACTTATTTATCTCTAACTGTACAACATAACTCATCAAATCATTTGAATTTATTGAACATAATGGTCTCATGAGGAGTACATAGACTTTTCTTGAAAATGTCTTGTAACTCATTATCAACCATGGGTGTGTCATCTTAGAAGGCATGGTCTTATACTAAATTTCATAGTCATTGATTAGTTCATTAGGACCTTGCTTAAGTTTTGTAATTTGAACATAAGATAATTTATCACTAATATTGATAGAAAAATATGTTCAAAACTAATCTACCAAAGGATTGAATATGTTAATTTATTGGAATGGAGATCATAGAATCATGGCAAAGTACAGTCCTTAAGAATTCACAAAAATAACTTAGTCAATAATATGTCATTGGATGCATAGTCCAAACATGCTACATGAAAGTAACTTATGTGTTGTATTGGGTCACCTTTGCCATCATAAAATTCAAGCTTACGAGCTATGAAACCCATAGTTAAGGGATAAGCTCAAATATTTGGGACTGATGGATTATGAAACAATACATACAAATATATTGAATGACTAGCTCTAGAAGTATTATGCTCTAATTGCAGCAACTTAGCCTATATAGCTATAATGATATACTTGAGGTATCGTACAATATGTGAGGATTATGATGTCATATGCATAATCATCGTAGGATGTACATATATTTTTTGTGTAGGAATATGCATAGTAATATAAGGTAAAATTTGTGTTGCTCCCACATTTTGGGTGGGCATTATATATGTAGCCAAAGGTGTAGATGTAGAAATAGTAGCAATAGTGATAGTCTGAACACCTATGATGAAATTGGTACCTCCAAACGGTTTATTAGTAATAGTAGAGGGCTCATGTTAGTGTTCCTCAAGTGTGATAACCTTAACTTTATGTGTAGCTTTAGATGTTAGGATTAATTTTAAAACCTTGTCAGATTCTTCAGGATTTTGACAATTTTAATTTAAAAAATTAGACAGTACTTTTAATTGTTCAAGATATACCCCATTAATGTCACTAGGATAAATTTTATCTTGGTATTCATGATTATCTTGATTAACGTGTTAAAAATAAGGGATTTTGACATAATCTTTTATTTATTGATATTTATTAATAATTATTACATCAAAAGAAGAATAAGAATGAGCATTCATTGCATTTATCTTAATTGTTTTAGATGGAACCAAATGAAATTGATTATTCTAAATATGTGCACAACTTCATCTAACACTTTGTCTTAGAGGGACAAATGAACTAACATTTTTGGATAATAAAGAATGAAATCATGAAAATATGTAGAAGGCTAGGGCCAAAGATGAAAAAGATTTATTGTCTTTTATAAGGAGAAATAATAAATTATAACTAAAATCCTAAGACAAAATTATAAAATCCTAAAAATAAGGATGAAACCCTAAGGGAAAACATAGGGTTTGACATGTTGAGTATATGAACGATTCATCAATCTGTTTTACCTTATTTTTAATTAATAAACCCAACAAAATAAAACTAAGTAATTCATATTATATGATGTATTAAAACTAAACACAAATCTAGATGTAAAAGGTAGAATCTAATTTTACAAGTGCACTTGCTATTTATAGAAATTATTAAGATGATTAAGATACTTAGTGTTTTACTATATTGTAAGGTCTAAGACTAAATGCATATATCAAAAAGGGTATGAGGACTATCAGGTATTGGGATCAAGATCTAAGTCTTTTGGATGTATATGGACAAAATCATCCAACTTTGGATGGTACCAACTAAGGCTATGTATTGTAACCTTACAATTTTGTCTAGCTAACTTTTGCTTCTTTTTTTATATACATGTTGTTGTGACTAGTTTTAAGTTGTCTTTTTATGTAATATTCAATAGCTATATATACATGTCTCATTCTCTTTGAAACCCTAGGTCCACTTTCAAAACTAGATTTTAGTTTGCAAAAGAGGAAGGAGTGTGGGTTGAGCTAACCTCAACCATTCCCTGATGAATGGTTGTGCATTACCTACATAACCACTAATCCAAATAGGGAATTCAAGCCATATGTAGTTCTCCATGTTATGTGTACATATGAAATAGTTCTCCTTTAATGAAATCAATCTGAGATCTAACTTTCGATACTTGGAAAATGACAACTTTGACTTGACTTTGAGATGCTTTAGATATGGCTACCACTTATTTCTTGTAATAAATCGTTGAATTGAAAATATTAGAGTAGACCCTTTGAATGTGTAGATGTGTATAATAGGCTTGTTTGACAAATGCTAGATATGGAATAGGCTTATACTTATTATGTATTTATATGTGACTTTATGGGTACTTTATCATGCCATCAACATGTAAACTGACCCATATTAAATATTTGAATATGAAATGTGATTGGTGTTTGGCGAGAGACAAATCCATAAAGTTTGGATGAGTATGAAATTCTGGTACAGTCCAACTCTAACAGATCTATATAAAAGTTAGGAATATTGCTCTGATGATATGGAAATATTTTAAATATAATTTTGAGCGGGTTAGACACAAACTAAAGAATTCCTATAGGTGACTAATAGCAGATTAGGAAGGTTAGACCCATGGAAATCATGTGGATGTGAGAGGAAATAATGTAGGTCGATTTGACCTCGACCACTCCCTGACGAATGATTAGGCAACATATCCACTATGCAAAGAGGGAAGTCAAACCGTATGTATTTCTCCCTGTTATGTGTATGTGTGCAATAGTGCTCTTTAATGAACTCAACCTAAGATATAGATTTTGATACTTGGCAAATGAAAACTTTGGCTTGGCTTTGAGATGCCTCAGACCTAGCTATGACCTGCTTCTTGGACAAATCATTGAATTGAAATAATAAAGCAATCCCTTTGAATGTACAGATGTGTATAAGTAAGCTCGATTAACAAATGCTAGATAGGGAATAGGCTTAGACTTATTGTGTACTTATATGTCTCTTTTGATACTTTCTCATGCCATCAACATGTAAAATGTATGGGTTGGCCATAAGAAAGATTTGAATATGAAATGTGATGTTACTTGGTGAGGAACATGTCTGTCAAATTTGGATGAGTCTGAAATTCTAGAACAATCCAACTCTAATGGATCTATATAAAAGGCATAAATATTTATCTGATGATTTGGAAATACTCTGGATATGATTTTGAATAGGTTAGATATAGACTAAGAAATTATTGTAGGTGACTAATAGCAGATTAGGAAGGTTGGACCCATAAAAAGCATGTGGATGTGAGAGGAAAAAATAAGTTAAACTAACTTCAACCATTCATTGATGAATGGCTAAGCATTGCCTACATATCCTCAACTCTAAAGGGGGAAGTTAAACCGTATGTAGTTCTCCATGTTATGTGTATGTGTAAAATAGTGATCCTTTAATGAACTCAAACTGGGATCTAGCTTTTGATACTTGAAAAATGACAACTTTGACGTGGATTTGAGATGCTTTCAACCCTGGTTAAGACTTACTTATTGTGACAAATCGTTGAATTGAAAAGAATAGAGTGGTCCCTTTAAATGTGTAGATGTGTACAATAGGCTTGCTTGACAAATGCTTCAAAGGGAATAAGCTTAGACTTATTGTGTAGTTATATGCGATTATTTGGATATTTTCTTATGCCATCAACATGTAAAACATATGGGCTGGCCCATTAAAAATGTTTGAATATGAAATGTGATTGTTGTTTGGCAAGGGACAAGTCCATCAAGTTTGGATGAGTCTCAAATTCTAGAACAGTCCAACTCTAATGAATCTATATAAAAGGTAAGAATATAGATCTAATGATCTGGAAATAATCTAAATATGAATTTGAATAGAATAAACACACACTGGGAAATTCATGTAGGTGACTAAAAACATATTGGGAAGGTTGGACACATAAAAAGTATGTGAATGTAAAAGAAGGGCATATAAGAGTCATATGTGCACACACAAGTTATGTAAGGTGAAGGCAAATCAAAATTGACATTGCCAAATATTGCATACCAAATTTTAATATCTACACTTTGTTGCAAAATGTGATCTTGTAATTATCTTCATTAATCTCAAGTCTCGCCTTCTTCAACTTATTGCCAACCTAAGTGTTGTAAGAAAATGTAATGAATCATAAATAAGTCAAAATGATAAATAACACATTTACTTGAAGAAAATGATAAATAACACATATTTTCAACACCGAATTACTCTTTCAAAATAACACATTTACTTGAAGAAGTTTGTTTCTACAAACTTTCCAAATTATGTTTGGTAATCTTGATTTAAAATTTTATAAACCAAATTATGATTACAAATATTTACGTAAACATGTCTAATAACTTTATATAATGATCAAGTTAGAAAAAAATTACTTCATTTTCAATTTCATTTATATTACATAAATTAATAAAAAAAACTCCAAAATGTTTATGAGAGTGTTCATATAATAATTTCTTTATATATAACTAATATAAATTAAATTCTTATTTTTTAATCATTAGTTACTTTTTAAACTTACAAATTTATATTGTTAAGACTGGTGTTCAATCTTATAATTGGTTATGTTTTTATAATAATATAATTTTATTTTATCATTGACTTTTTCATCATTCCAAAGATTTTCTAACTATCTTATTAAAAATATTGGGTAGAACATTCAAGCATGTTGTAAATAATTAATAATTATTAATACACCGTGAAAGAACTATTGTCCCAACATTATAAGCATACTTATTCTCTCCACTTCAAATTTTAGTTTTTCAATGTTGTAGCTCCATTTTTTTTCCTAACTTATATTTAGACAATATTGTCACATTATATTTTTATATATGCCTTTAACTCTAAACTACTTATTTTTAATTTAGGGGTTTTCTCTATTTCAGATCTTTGTTTTTTTATTGAAAAATATTCTCTATTCATAATTTATAGTATATATTATTATTATTCATAAAAAAAGTGATATGATATCACATTCTTATATATTGATATCAAGAAATAGCTACTAATTTAACTTAAAAATTTAATATAACAACTTTTTTATTAAAAAAATTTGAACACATCCAAGAAAAATATAATAAATAGTTCAATAGATACCAAGTCAATAAGATACAAGAACTAAGCTACATGTACAATTAGTGATATTATCCGAGGTAGAGAATCATCTAGCTTGTCATTTAGGCCCCAACGACTACCAATGAACAAATTTGTTGTATCAAGCATGCAATCTTATTCATTATTAGTGTTGTCTCTATTATCATCCTTTGCTATCTCTTGTCTAGACAAGGAAATAATTAAGGCCAACAAAGGAAACTTTCCTTGTTGTGCCTTCAATCTCCCAATGTCTGGGAATGCAAACCCACAACCACCAAGAGAGTTTTGCATTAGCGAGGGACATTGTAAGAAGGTGACTATCATAGAAGAGAGTCTAGAGGGACCTAGCTAATTGCACAAGGAGCACTCCCCCATTAGTCCAACAAAATCTTGACTGAACCTCCTCCACTTGCACTTCGATCTATATCATTATATTAGAGATCACTTGAAATTTATTAGTAATAGAAAAACAACCACTTGAAGATAACTAATTAAATATTTTTTATATTAGAAATCACTTGAACTTTATTAGTAATAGAAAAACAACCACTTGGAGATAACTAATTAAATATTGTATTGTTCTGTTTTTCCATAAATGAAAAAAAAAAAAAAACATAGTGAAAACTATCATATATGGTTGTAACATGTATGTATCATGGTCAATCCCTGAAGAGCACCATTTTCCACTAAAAGCACTTGAATGAAATGGTTGACAAAGGTTATGAATCTACCACCATGGTGACAAAGCATGCTTGCAAAATCAAAAAATATGTTTGAGAGACTTTGGGTAAGGGATTAGCCACACTTATATGAACACGGTGTATGCCAAAAGACAAACCTTAGTGCAAGATGTCCCATAGGTAATGCCCCTATTTGGGCTCAATAATTGCTTTCCATACTTTGGCAAACATTCTTCCCCAAGTCTCTACCAAAAAATTGACTTTCCAGTGAGCATTTAGAGAATCCCCTTGAGTGTGCTAAGGAGAAAGCAACTAATAATGAATTTGAGGTTTGTACCATCGGAAAGGGGTTTCATCAGGGCACTTCCAATCAGTCCCATTTGAGGGTGTTTGAACTCCAATTTTGTGGAGGTGTTCATATGGGAAAGCTCTTTGAATCTCAAAAATTGAGGAAAGATCATTGTTATTAGGTTGATATTTGTCCCGGAGGATAAGCCAAGGGAGCCAATCATGAGACCTTGCAAAAGGGACACCATAGTAGGAAAGAATTGGAGACCGCCAAAGGGAGTGAGAATTTTGAGATAGCCTTGTTTTCAAACCATGTCCATCCCAAATTAAGAGAGGCTTAATCAACTCCCATGCTTTCCAAACTTTTTGAGCCACAAAGGAACCTACAATCTTTAGTTTTTTTTAAGTTGTAGCTGCTACTTTTATTAATTTACATTTTCTCACATTAATATCTACATACTTTTTCAACCCAAGGGACCATGGCAAAAGTGGCACCATGGTAGGAAAGATTTGAAGACCACCAGAGAAAGCCTTGTTCTATAAACATCTCCATCCCAAATTAAATGAGGCATAATCAATTCCCATGCTTTCCAAATACGATGAGCCACAAAGAACCCTGCGATTTTAGTTTTTCAAGGTCATAGCTTCAATTGTTTTTACTAATTTACATCCATCAAGTTACTTGCTAAATATCTACGTACTTATAGATATATGGATAGATACATGTATCATACTAACATGAATACATAGGGGTATAGGTTTGAGGATGAGGGTGTCATTTCAAATTAAGGTATGGAAATAAAAGAATGTAGGTAGGACGATAAATACTTGTTCTATTTCAAATGTGTTGATCACAAAATAGATTTCAAAACAATAGAGGTAGGAAACCAAGAAGCAATTCATGAACTGTGGAAATATTAAGGACCTAATAAAAACGTATTTGGTTATATGTTTAGAATGAAAAAATACCGAATGAGTGTAGGTTGCAAAATCTAAAATCAACTAAAACATCAAATAACATCCTGTAATACTTGAAATCAAAAAAGGTGTGAGCAACCAGGTTAGATGAGATAACCCTGGGTCAAGTCACTATAGATGAGGCTATTCTTAGTAAGTTAGAGGGCCATGTTTAATTATTTGTTTTCTGTGATAATAATCTGGATATTTCGATAACTATGAAGAGTTCCAACATTTTGATCAGAAGAGCAAACAAAGACAAGTTATGTTACATAACTGAAATGCAAAAGTAGATAAGTGAGGTACCCAAGATCTTTTATGAAATGCAAAAGTAGGCCTTAAGAATTGTGTATGTATAATTATATGCCTTTCACTGAAAATATCAAAGGGATACATATGCCAAGTTTGAATGAAATACAAAACATCCTTAACAAGAGGATGTCAAAACAAAATAAATTGAGTTCTAACCATTTCTTTGATATCTGTACTTGTTAGCTGTACAAAGAACTGAATTTAAATCTGGTGTCATCTGGTCAAGGATGCATACAAAAATAACCACATTTCTACATGTTTTTTCTAAATGAATGAGACCTCGTTCACAATTTCAGCTCCCCTGGACTTGGCAAAGTATAGGCCCATGTGATGGGTTACTTCCTGCATGAATGACAAAACAGAATGTAAGAAAAATCCACTGAAAAGATGTTATGTCATCAAAATCAGTTGCGAATTACTATTTACATAGAAAAATGAAGCCATCATATTCTCTCTTTTTGCTCTATCAGGTCTGTCCGTGGAGTCTTCCACAACATGTCTTCAACTGTTTGACCAATGCTAATTAAGGGCTAGCTTCCAAACTTTAAATGGAGTTTTTTATGCTTTTTACACATTTTTGCTTAAGTCTAATATATATATATATATATTCAATTGGCTAAATACCTTTTTTGGTGGGACAACCTTCGGCTTAAGATGCAATGATGGGTATTTTTCCACCAGTCACCCAATACTTGCACCTAGCCTCACCCATTGGGGTACGTTGCACCCAGCATATTGGTTGTGGTATTTTACCCAATTTCAACAATTGATCAGGTCTCTTGGGGTTTAAACCTTGTGCTCCACTTTGAAAGCCTATCTTATTTTAACACTGGAGCTTATCCTATTCAACACCAAGTGTGTGTATCTTTAGAGGAATTTATAAACCCATTTATCTTTTATAAAGGCATTGACTTGTGAATCTGTGACCTGATAAAAGGTTAGTCTCAAGCACCATACATGTAATTACTAATAGGTATGTTTTAATGTGAAATGCATCTTCATTATTATGTCTTTTATTCCAGCAAATCTAAGTCTAAAACTGAAAATATTGCTTTTCCACAATCCAACTGAACTGAAAACTGGACTTTATAAAACATCACCATTCTAGTGAGCATGGACTTACAAAATACAGGTCATTCTAATAAAGGAATCCTGTCTAAAACAAGAAGCAGAGTTTCTTTGCTGTTTTCCCCTATCTATAAGCATTCGATAAAAACACTCCTCTGCTATATAACTAGCAATTGCAGCTCTTGAGACCATGGTTGGTATTAGTACAGAGTACCATAGGAATTATGAAAAAAAAACAGAAACAGAAGAAAAAAATGGGTACAATACATTTGATCGCAAACATTATTATAAATTCTCTCTTTACTGTCTTAATATCCCCAAAAAATGAATGGTCTTTCGAAAGTAGTTTGCTTACCTGTGGATGAGGAAATGCACCACCTATACTTTTGGCAATATCGGCAGGAAGATCATAAGTTGCACATCCTTGCGAGTATACCACAACTTCTTCCAAAGGAGAGATGAGACCACGGTTCCTTGCTGATAGAACAGTTACTACAAAGTCTAGCACGCATATGTCTGTGCATATGCCTGCTACCAATACCTGCACCATCAAATGCCACTTGCATTACAAGAATAAAGAAAGAAAAAAATGCTTGTAAAATGGAAAGCTTACCTCATAACACAAAAAACAAGCAAAGAATGGAGGTCAGATTCCATAATTCCTTTCGAAATAAAAGCCACTTTTCCATCATCATCAGGACATCAATCCAAGTACACTGAGCTTACCCTTGCAGTATCTTGGTTGATATTAGATTTAACTCTGCTTATTCATATTTCAGTCTTAGCTAATCTCTCATAAATTACTAAGTTGTGTGAAATGGACTCACTAAAAAGTAAAAAAACATACCAGATCTCTTGTTCATAAACTAGAATTGTTGACCTATTTTACACAAGGCAGAATAAATAGTAGAAAAGAAAATGAAACCTTCCATAGCCGTTAAGAGATGTATATGCATACAGTAGAAGTTCCGTACAATAATGAAACAGGAGTTTATAGAAACCTACCACTTGAATTTCATTGGATTTCACCCAATCAACAAATGCATTGGAGCCATCCTTCTGTATGCAACCAATAAAGCCATTGATGCAATCCTTACGCTTAATGACAACATTTGGGTCATCCTCCAACCATTCAAGGGCTGTCAAGTATAAAATAATAATGCATATTAAATTACTGGAATCATAACAATGTACCCAGGATGCTAGAGAAATAGATCCAGTGGATCTCCAAGAATTATCTGAACATTTAAGATAGACGGCTCTTAACAAAGACAAATGATGCCTAAAGAGTCTACACAATGTCAAAAGATTCATTTTGTGATTATTAGTGATCAACCAAGATGCATGAAATAATACCTCAAATGAATGATATCATTTTACAATATATTCACAGAAATCATACAAAACTGTATTTAGACTAGGCAAATAAACCAAACCAGGCAATGGAAACCAGTGCTTCCTCACCAGTGAAAATGTCCACAGACTAGTGAAAATGAAAATACGCAAAAGCAATTAGGAAAGAAATTAAGTAATACCTGGAACAAGGTTTTCTTCGCCAGTTCCTACTATGCAATGAGGAGGATAAGGGGGCTCTGGCTTATCTGGATGATGTGTGTCAATAAATGCCAGCATTGGCCATTTTCGAGCACTAAACTCCTTGGCCAACCTTACACTCTCCTCCACCATAACATTTATTTGTTGATTGGGGACTTGGGGAGCCTGTTGGAGATGGATCATATTAAGTTTTGCTCTTCCAAAAATATCTATTAATTTTACATTAGGTATAAAAGTAGAAAAACAAAATTGAGACAACATATAATATAATGTTTAACATCATAGCTTGTTTTAAACCAATGGGATTATATCAAAGCATTATTAGAAACAGATTATATTGCTAATTGGGATTTTGACAATGCTGCCTTTCCACATCAAATTCTATTATTCCAAAAAAACATACTACTATTATCTTTGTAGTTTTATTAAAAAGAAAATTCTTAGAAAACCAGAAATTTTATGACTGATAATGGTCCAAAACTGGATTGCCAAATGGACACCAAAGCATAGTTACCAGGTTCGGAAATCCGGATGCGTTCGGGAGGCCAAAAAAATGCGGAAATGCGGAATTCTTGAAAAGGTTCGGAAAAATCCGGTTTGGAAAATATATATATATATATATATATGTATGTAAAATATTTTAATCTAGTAAGGAATGAAACATTGAATATTAATTTAACAATTGCAAAATTGAGAAATGCATAAGTTTCAAACTTGAATTACATTAAAAGATAGTAAAATGTCCATAGTTCAAACTTGAATCTCATAGAGTGCATGCCTTAAGGGGTGCACTGGGAATGGGGTGGGATCGGCTTGTGGCACTTTGCAAGAGATATTCTCATACTATTCTATCACACATACATCCCTTCATGCAGCCTTCATACCTCCTATGATGTCTCCTTGAAATCTTGAAACCCTGAAATATGGCTAAGTTTGAAACCTTGAAACCCTGGAATCTGACTAACTCTGAAATATGATAGGATCCTCCAAAACCTAGAATTTGCATTATAGCTCCTAGCGGTCCGAAACCCCTCTCAAACACCCTGAAAGTATATAAATAAAATATAACTTAAAGTATAAGTTTACATTTATAATGGATATAAATGGACATCTAGTTTCTTATACTTAACATTTATTTTATTTACATACTATTGGGTTCGGACTAGATTTACATTTTCTAAATTTTTTTGTTGACTTCCATTGTTTCTCCCTGGCGAACCGAATTTATTAATCCGAAAGCCCGCAAAAAATGCGGAACGTTCCGGATTTCGGCCAGATGCGGCCGGATCTGGTAACTATGCACCAAAGGCAAGGAGGAGGCAATGTCAGAAAGCCACGTTAACTAATAGCAATTAAAATATTTATTAACTATTAGTAAACTGATTAAACATGCATATCAGGCAATCAACCTTCTAGATGGAACTTCGCCAACAACAATTTTTTTTTTTTCATCCCATAAAAATTTGAGAGTCTCTCCATCTTTCCCCAAACATTGATCCTCAATCCCCTAGTGTCTCCATCCCAAAAACTTTGTGGAACATAGAGAACTTGGTGGTTTTCATATTGTTGCAACCGCCAGTCTTTGTAAGATGCCAGTACGCCCATAACCCTCAAGTCCCAGCCTGAGAATTGATAGATTCTTAAGTCAAGGAAGTAACAGAAAAAATGTATACCTAAACAGATTGATAATCGGAGCAATATGAATAGATCATGAATGGCTCACAATGGAGATGACCCTTAGATTTGAAAAAAGGAAACCCAATCAAGGGATGGGCCTGTCATGCCAGAAGGAAAAGAGCCAGAGGTATCCTGACCACCACCGTCTGGCATACATTTTTATCATGCAGGTGTAACAAGTCATCTGCAAATTTCTTCCAACTTCATTGCTATATACATGCATATGGGCTATCTTGCAGCAAGATAGTTGCTGGGTAGAGGCAAGAAGCTATACCAAATGTACAGTTTGGATCCTTCTTGTATAATGATATCCACTTAAACGGGGTCCAGATACCAGAGAGACCAAGGTACAAAGAAGAGGCTATACAGAAGAGGTTCTGCTGACTACCAGAGTTCGTCCTGTACATTGAAGATGCTTACCCAGTGCATAGAGCTAGTCTGGTACATAGAGCAATATGTCCGGTACCAGAGTCCGGGACTGAAGTTAATTACCGAGATCAATCCTATCATCAACATCAATTCAGGGTTCAAACAAAATAGCGGTTGTTTTATCTCTCTTAAAGAGTTTTTCTCGAAAAAGAACAGATCTGTAATATTACCAGGTCTCTTTCAGATTCTGATGATACAAAAACAAAATTGTTCAGTTACCTCCATCTCATACTATCTAATTTGGAATTGATGTATTCCAATAGAATTTTATCACACATAACAGAAGAAACTAATGATAGCTGTGTAATGGAACACCTATCACACCAGCCCACTATCTAAACCCCGAAGAAAAGGACTCAAACTCAGACTCTGCCATGTCTCCTGGTTATCCCACTTCAGTCTTCTGTAGAGATGTGGGAATTAAATTCACCAACCAGTAGATAAAATTAAAAAAATCCAGATAACATGCACTGATAGTAAATCCTATTTTTCTTTCTTGGCGTTTTTTAACCAGAAAAAAATGACCGACCATTCATTAATTGCAACAGAGTTTCCACCCCTCAAAAATTTCCCTAACCAAAACCCATTACACCTATCTGATCATCGAATCCACCTACATCAAATTTAATCATTACGAAGCCATGCTAGTGCTATACTTGTCCTCACAGTCAATTCGATGCTAAAATAAAGCATGCTAACTCACATAATAAATAAGAAAACAAATTTCGAATGGAAAGAAAGCAAATAAAAGAAAGCATGGTACCAGATTGCCAAAGCCAAGGGTGCAGAAGCCATTGACAATGTCAACTAACACCAGACCAGCCTTCTTCTTGTGTGTAGGA
Source organism: Torreya grandis (assembly GCA_037957365.1). Lineage (NCBI taxonomy): Eukaryota > Viridiplantae > Streptophyta > Pinopsida > Cupressales > Taxaceae > Torreya > Torreya grandis. Next base: position 3,390,880 of record JARHVA010001332.1, read on the forward strand.
AGAAGCAAATGGCCCTCCTTCAGAGGTAGATTACCCTGCAACTGCTCCAAAAGTTCAATGCCCATTATGATTGACCAGATTATTGTGCTTAACAGAGTCCCACCTCGGGAGAAAAGCACTCAAATGGCAGATTTTGTAAAACAGAGATTCTCACGCAGATTTGTCTGTATGTTTAAAATTGTAAGTACCCAATCGCTGTCTGCAATGACAAGAGATCCCAGAATACTTCCTTAGATTTGACTTTTATCTTGTCCTTTTATAGATCATCTTCTTTCTAATAAGGAAAACGTTGAACAAGGAAATCCAGACGTATCATACCACAAAAAAGAATCTAAGCTCTTCATGGATTTTATTGAAGCATATGTCACTCTAGGTTAGATTGAATGAATGATAGATTTTAATAATGTTCATGAGATCAATTTATGAGATGGAGAGTTGTAATAAAGTTGTATATGATATCACAATTTTTAAATATAAAAGCTGTTTTATTATTATTGTAAAATTTATAATCTTTTTTTGACATTAATTTTTTTATTATAAATTTTGATTTAAAATTTTAAAATGGGGAGGAATGGTTAATGTAATCTATTATTTTAGTTTCTCATCTTCTAACGACGTCTTTCATTCGCAAAGTTTATGATAAGTGTAGTGTATAATTAATCATTCTTGTCTAACATTTATCATTAATTATTTTTATCCTATTTTAAATCAATATTAACCTTACACAAGATACATATTGTGTAATAATTCATATATTATAGTATATAATAATAAAGTATGAATTTGAATGTAATAAGTTGACTAATTTGATAATTGTACTTTTAAAAATAGAAATTACTTAAAAGGATAAAATGCTTAGCGTTATTTGTTATGTGTAGCACTGACACAAATAGCAGGTGATCAAGTAAAAAATAGGATTGTAAATCATTCAGTGTAAGGTTTAGACTTTTGTGTGCACCTAGATGGTATTGTTAGTCTCGGGTCGGCACTGTCTCACGGTATGTTTTTGGTCTAATGGTTTTACCCATATGGATTTTGATTCTTTGTTTTGATACAGGGAGACATGCATGTTTCTCTTTGAGCTCTATGTACAAACCTAGTCCCTGATAATCTGTGTGCCTTAAAGAAATCGATCTCCTTCACTTGAAACCCTAGGTCCACTTGCAATGACAAAATTTGTTCTGCAAAATGGGAAGAAAAGTGGGTTGAGTTGATCTCAACCACTCCTTGTGAATAGCTAAACGATACTTACATATCCAATACTCTGAAAAGAAAATTTAAACTGCATATGGTTCTCTCTATTAGGTGTATGCATGCAATTAATGCTCATTCAATGAATGCAACCTATTATCTAGCTTTCAACACTTTGGAAACGATAACTTTGGCTACTTTAAACTTAACTAAGACTTGTTCATTGTGACTGATGTGTAAATTGAGATGAATATGGTAGTCCTTTGAATGTGTGTAGTGTATAGATGTATGGTAGATAGGTGTTAGATGCCTAATAAGCCTATGCTTAATTTGTATTTATATGGAACTCTTTTGAAAAAATTATGTCATTGACAAGCTGATGAATAAGCTAACCCATAGGAATTATTTCATTTTAAAATATGATTGTTACTAGGTGAAGGATGAAACTGTCATAATTGGATGGTATTATCTAAGTCTGAAGGTTATGTCTCTACAGATACCTGAGTATGATAATTTATTGGTTTGACACAAAGTAAGAGAATTTTTGTAGGTGACTATCAACTTACAAGGATTGAACCCATAAATAACATGTGGATATGAGAGAATGGTGAATTAAAGTCATATGTGTACGTACAAGTCATATAGGGTGAAGGTAGGTTAAAACTGACATCTCCAAGTATCTAATATCACATTTAAGTATCTAAAAATGCTCCCATTTTATTATAATATTGAAATACCATACAAATACTAGAATAAAAGGATAAAAGATATAACCGAATGTATACAACACGTATTAACTTTGGAAGAAGGCTTTGAATGTGCAGCTTGCTCCAAACAAACCTACAATGAATATGTAGTATTCAATGTCCATAAATGAAATATAAAATATGAAATATGATTGAAATTTGAAACTTAAGATCAGGAAATGATTACACGTGTATGTGGGTGAAACCATGTTTCCATGTAACTTGTTAGAGATGATGCTTCTGTGTTGAAGCATTGGAGAATGATTCCTCTTTTCAAACCATTTGAATGATTAAGGATGATCAAATTCAAAATTTTGTGTAACTAATGTAAGCCTATGGGTTGGAAAGATAAAATACCCCAACCTAATGAAATAAGTAGTAGTGATAAAGTTATTGAGATCAATGAATTTGAACTGCACTAACTCAAGTAACTAATCTAACTCTGATATTAAAACCCAAGATGAAAGGTGGAAGCCACATAATGGGCTCGTTGTGAGTAATGCCAAGGCCATTAAACACCGTGAACCTTAACCGAATTACCTCAAAAATCATGAATCTATCATTACAAATGGACTTATAGGTTCAAGCTTTTCTCACTTCCAAGTATCATCAAATATGTTTGAAAATAAAACATTGTAATAGTGCCCATGTGCCAACATGATAAACTAAAAATATGTATAAGTGCATGATCAAATATCATGCCTCATGTTTTGGTGCTAACTAATAATTGTATATGCGCATAAATCAATATCATACCTCATGAATCAGTGCCAATTAATATAGAATGTTATGTATATGTATGTTAAATCTGAAAACATATATCTCAAATGTATTTGTATGTGAAAACATGTAACTTATGTTCCTATAAAATTGCATACATATACCTTACATATACATGAGAAAGTGTATCTGAATTTGTACTCTATAACTCACGTTTTTTGTAAAATGAGTACATACGCATGACATATCCCCAAGACTTTATACCAATGTGTAGATATTTGTCTCATATCACATTTATCTCAAAATATCTAAACCATTCTAAAATTTATGATCTTATATTTTGTCCCAATCTTATTTTTCTACTCATAAAAGTTTGCCTCTATGAAAAGCCTACTAATATGTTCCTCTTTTGAGATGAAGGATGTAGCCTACAAGTCACTTATCTCAAAATAAATAATTAATTCAATCATGTATAAATCTATATCCATGTAGAATCATGTCAACATGTGAATAATACATCATTATAGTAATATATATGTCATTAAAGCATGTATGTAACATATGTAATGCAAGGCATATAAGTCTTGTGTAAATATAAACATATCTATTAAGCATGCAATATTAACCATCACTAATATAAGCATTTCTTAATACTACATAGTAATGAGGTGCATGATATAAATCATAGCACCACATACAAAGAGAAGTGTGTGACATAGATCACAACATCTGAAAACTCATAAATTTTAGTAAGATCAACAAACTCAATAGGCAATTTTAGATTAATTCACTCATAAACATGTAGTGTCAAACTTAAGGCCAATGGATACAAACAAGGGACATAAATATACCTCATCAAAAAAGGTGAAGGGACATGAACATGTTGCAACAAACAAGGCCAATAACTGCAATCAAGGGATATGAACATGTTGCAACAAATACGGCCAAGGGTCACATACAAAGGATATGAACATGTTACAAAAAATAAGGCTAAGGGCCACGGACATGAATATGTTACATACATAATACCAAAGTCTTCACACAATAAACAAGTATTGACTAGCCTATCATGAAAATTAAACAACATCAATGAAGTATATAACAAGTGAAAACTAGTTGACATTATCCATATATCAATGCCACATCATAGTAAAATATTATATCCATGTAACACTCTATAAGATATGAGTAACTAGAAAAATATGTGTAAGTAATTTATATAGCTCAACATGGTAAAAAGTAAAATAAAAATATAACATGAAATAATGTGGCCTGTGAAATAAGATGTCCCCAACATTGGCATTATCCATAGAATAAGAAATTATAATATTTATGTATATAATCTATATATCTTGCATCACACTTATAAACTGAAATGCATGTGTATGAAAAATGGAAAATCTGAGGCATACCTACCAACACCAAATGTAGTTAATCACAGGTATAAAAATTATTCTTTTATCCTTTTAATCTAGGATTTTTAATACTAGACTAAAAGGGAGGCATTTATAGGCATCAAAATTTGGTATTAGATACTTGGCAACATCAAATTTGGCACACTTTGACATACTTGGACTTTACATACACATTTAAATTTTATGCACACTTTCCCTTATTTGTCTACCCACCTATTATTTTGGCTAATCTAATTTACTAATAAACATATTAAAGATCACCCTAATCTGTGCAATAACACTCTAAAATCTTAAATATACTATCATCATATATCTATATCACTGATTTTCACACCCATGATAATATTGGTAGCAATTAGATAGTTGTAGTTTTACTACATGTGTTTGCCTCTTCCAGTAGTGTTTAAGGTCACTCAACACCTACTTTTCAAATTGGAAATTCTCCATTAGGTTGGATTATATAGATTTTATGGATTGGTCGTAGCGAGAAATATCAAAGAGTTAGATACAAATACAAATAAATCTTAAGGCTATTCTCTCTTAACACTCATCTTGGAAATTCCTAACAATAATGAGTAATCTATTAGTGTCAGGAATATATGAAACACCGGAAGCACACAATTGATTACCAAACCAAGCAACTTAATATGCGGAAATTAACTAGAATCACAAGTAACTAGAATTCAGAAATAACACATGATATGAGAGACAATACACAACTTGTATTAATACTCATACAAAAAAGAATACAATAAAGAAGATGCCACTTCTTCTCCACCACCTCTTTAGAGGCTTCCCACACCTCAAGTGAACAGTACTTCTTTCCTCAAAGCTCTCTCTCTTAGGTCCCAACACACAACTCAAACACAGAGTTGGTGTTCACCTCCAGTGCTCCACGCACACCACAAGTGCTCCACGCACTCCACAAGTACTCAAGGTACTTCAAGTAGATCTCTCATGAACCTGCAACAACCTGCAATTCAATAGACTATACTTATGGAAGGAACTCCCTTGCCTTCTTCTTTGCTCTGTCTGAGTACACACCTGTACTCCAAGTAGATCCTGCCTGATTCTGCTCCTTATTGTGTTGCTGTCCTATCTGATCTTGCACACCTGCAAATCAACCTAGTTCTACACACCTGTGAACCTTGACCTTGCACACACATACACCTGCATATCAACGATCTTACTTACCATGCAGATCTCCTATAAAGGCCATGCTCACCTGATGACCAAGATCATACATACATGAAGAACCCTATTGATTCTCCAATCCAGCACCCACACACCTGGTACTGTGGCACTAGGAGGAACGCACCATTGCTCTCTCTACCTCTCTCTAAAGGAGTTGTTTGCTCTCTTACTCCCTAGCACTAGTTTCCAATACAACCATGAGTCTATTATATAGATCTCATCCAAACAATAATTAGACATCTAATTACAATAATTAGATCCGCAGCTATGAGTCTAAAATTGGCTCTCATCATGCAAACACTTGGTTCGTTAGCTAACTGCCCGTAATATCCGCAATTCGAACCACACAGGCGACCGACGTCGGTCCCTGTCCGCCTGGGGGTCGCCGACGCCAGCTGATCTCTGACCGACGTCGGTTGCCTTCTTGTCTAATCCTGTCGACGTCGGTTGGCCAGACCGACGCCGGTGTCTGTGACACACCGCAACACTTCTGCAACCTCCTCCATGTCTGCATCAGTGAAGCTTTTAGCTCCACAACCTAACAATTAGCACAAAATCATACACATCTAAAAACTTTTCAGAGGAGAAACCATAGAGCTAAGTTCAAATAAAAATGTAGGTCAAAGTTGCATGGTGTCAAGTGTTAAAAGCTAAACATTGCATTATAATTAGATTAAACACACACACATGTATATAAGTGATAGAACTACATGTAATTTGTGCCCTTTTTAGAGTGCTGGAACATGGGCAACACTAAGTCACTTAGTGGGAGTGGTTGGGGTTGTTCAACCCAACTTTTTAATCTATTTTTATACGGTCATCTTGTACTAAAAGTGTAATTAGGGTTTTAAAGGAAGGATAGTGAAAGTAAGGATCAATGCACAAGACCAAGGGTGAGCTCACATAAATGAGTATCTATAAGTACAAGCCATTGATTTGAGGTGTCATAAACTTGAACATTCAATTGGATCAATACTAGCAAAGCCTAGATAATATTGATCGCTATAGGGTTCTGAGCTTCGTGTAAGGTTTGATCTACTATTTCTTGTTCTGATTGGCTATATAATTTTTTTAGCGACTGAGATGAATATAATGAACAAAAAAAATTATAAATTAGCTAAGTAAAACTCTCCTACACTATTTTTTCAATTCTAAATATAATAAGTGCAATATTAATCTGCACCTTTAATTTATATTTTTATGATTATTGCCCTATTTTACATATTTTGTATATTCATAGCTTTATCTTATTTAGATCACATTAATCATAAAATAAGTAAAACAACATGTAAATATTATGGATAAATATGATGAAGATTATCTTAGATGAATATGCATTATATATGTTAGTTGCTAGGGTTTGTATATTTAATTGACATATTCTTTCATACTTCACAATGATCTCTATTTCAACATGGTTCTTGGTGATCTCTTGTTACACCTTAAGTGAGTCCTTAGGTATTTGAAATTAAGTGATATACTAGTGTGATAAGTTTCAAGTTTTCATCTAATTATTAGATAACACTTGAATTGCATAGAGTCAATAAAAGGATTGTTAAATAAGCACAACATAAACACAAAGTATTTTATTGCTTTATATATTTTCATAATAAATTTTCCATTATTTCTCAACACCAACTAGTTTAGAGACTTAAGCCTCTCGATCTTTTAATATTAATGATGGTAAACAAAATGGAATATGTATGCAAACATAAATGCAACTGACCTATAAATCAGTCCTAGCTTAGAGAAGATAAATCTTACATACACTTTCAATTATTGATACATTAGATAGTTAGGGTCATGACCAATATGGATCCACTAAAGCTATCCAAGGGATCTCTTACCATAATAATATCACTAGGGAGGGTTCCAAAGCCTCTAGTCAAGCAAAACTACGAAATAACCCTAAGTCCTATGTTTTCATATTCACAAAAGTAAGTAAATGACAAGGAAAGTAAAATCCTAATTTAATGCTCACCAAAGATTGTGGCATAAATGAGGGGTTAGTAAACATAAAAGTAAACATGCATAAGAGAATTCTTTTTAAACTATGTATAGTTAAGACCCTAATGCATAGAGAGAGAAATATATTCAAAATCCATTACTTATGCTACTTCTATATACTAAAAGAGAGGAACAAAGTTAGATATATTTACCTTGAAGATGAACCCATTGAGACTCAATCTCTCCCTTGGCTAAAGGTTCTTAACAAGAGATTGGTGTGATTTGTAAGGATCACTAAGAAAGGCCAAAACATCCAAGACTTTTTCACAAGACAATATTTTTCTCCAAGTAAAACCCCTAAGCTAAGACTCCTAAAGTAGAATGGTGAAAGAGAAGATTGTAAAAAAGTGCAAATGAATAATTAATTCATGTTGTCTCTAACAAATGGCAAAATAGATGTGTTTATATAGTTGAATCTAACCTTAAACCTTTTTGAAAGTTTAGATGACAAGGTCAACCCAATTGACTCTATATTGTTATTAATAAAAAAATTAGGTCTTAGCCTAAATGAGTTTTGTTAATTAGAGTACATGGTCGATGGGGCCGACATTGTATTGTAAACTATCAGAAATGAGTTTAGTCTAGGAAAGGGCTAATGAAGTCAAAAAATGACTAGAGGAGGGTGTAAAAAAGAGGCAAAGTTTAGGAGAATATTTTTAGGATATGGTTGGATTGATAGCATGTGGTAGTAAAGGAACAACAATTATGTGAAGCACCAATGGTCTACCCACCCCTTTCTAATGCACCCCTTAAGGTGTGCACTTAGAGAGATTGAGACTCAATGGGTTCATGCAGGATAGAAAGTATTAGTAATTGATAAAGTTTGAAAATATTATGTGTATACATATTCCCCAATCGAATCTCATCATGTGTCACTCAGGTGTAATAGGGGATGGTGTTTCAAGAAAAGAACATAGTAATGCACAACGTTGAAGCTAAAAATTTGCAATATTTTAAATCATGAAATAACTAAAAGTAAATGATTGAAAGGGATATATCTAAAAATAAAAGTAATGCATACCTTGAATTACCTTTATCTCTATATGGTTGTTTGTTGTGTTTGTAGTTTTGATCATGGAGGGCATAGAGATTGCTTTTGATAAACCCAAAGATTCAAATCTAAACATCAAAAATAAACAAACATAGGAAAGCCAAGATAATTGATGTTATCTAGATAAGATGTACTTGGAAGTTTGGTAAGCTGGGGTGATAAATGCTAAGTTAGGACCAAATGACCAAGTCAAAATTTAGAGTAAATCGAGTAATCGAAAAGCCAAGGCTACTAAAGACCAAAAAACTCAAACAAGTAAATCTTAAATAAGAGAGGCAAACTCACCAAATCAAACTAAGGATACATGTAAAAAATGGTAATCAAACATCAATGTGAAAGCAATAAAATCCTTACTTAAATAGAGATGGAAAAGCAAATGGTAAAATAACATTGATGAGTGAGAAATAGGAATGCTTACTCAAACATCAATGAAAAATTACATAAAAGGAAAAATAACATTGGTGAATGAGGAGTAATAAGCCAACCTCACTCAATAATGAAAAAAGTAAATAAATGTAAAAATAGATAGTTGTCCAAAAAAGGGAGTGATACAACAATAACAAAGGGTGAAAAAAGGCAAAGCACGTCTAGAAATGTAGAACCATGGTGTAAATAAAATAATCTATAGTCACTCAAGCATATTGTTTGGTTCTAAGGATAGATAAAACTAAAATAAAATAGTGCTAGCATGTTTTTAAGATGTGAAGAAGAGGGAATATAGAAGTGGGAAAACAGATTTACAATCACACTGGTCTATTAAGGGGGAAATGAAATGGGTGGAGGGGAGAATGAAGGAAAAATCAATGTAGATAAACTCTTTATCGAAGTCAAGACACTCAAATTAGGTTTGTCAAAACAAGAGGACTTTCAATATTAAAGAGTTTGAATAACTTATCCTAGCCACAAAAATATTGGGTCAACAAATGATCTGGGCAACAATTCAGATGACAGTTCGAGTGATAGGTCCACCCCAATTGATGGTGGAGCTTTCGGGAGCCATAATTTTTGCATCGTAGCTCCAATTAACTCACCGTTTGAACCGTTGGAAAGCTAATAATGAGGGGAACATAGTGAGATGGAATGGAGATCTAATAAATGAATTTTTACCCTTAAAAACCCAACAAAAGTTCCCCAAATTTTAATTTTAGTGGTGCAGTCTAAAAATAGTAAGTTTCTAAAAATAGTAATTCCTCAAATTCTATATTGTTGTAAATCATGGAAGTTGAAGCACTTAATCTCCCTCGATATTGGTGACCTTCCACATCATCTTCACACCTTCAAAACATGTATAAATTAATATGTAACCCGAAATGAAAATTAGACATCTCTTCTCAGAGATAGGCATATGTTTGTGTCTGCAATTTTGATCAATAAAACATCTCTTTTCAAAGATAGCATTATTTGAATTGTGTTGTTCTTATTTATGAATTATCTTTCAACCAAAGCTTTCAAGTTTTGGATCAAAAAATTAATTATGTAGATCATCCCATGAGGGAAGGATATATACATGAAAAATAAAATGGACCTACATTCCCACAACATGTTCCCCGTTCCTCAGGATCCCTTATAGAGTCATCGGTCTATTGTGAAGATTGGGTGTTTACGTGAGAAAGTAGGTATCACCATATATTTTTATTTTGAATTATCCTATTACAATATACTAGCCTACCACATCCCAATGGACCTTGGCTCTATCATAAGGCCAACTATGGAGTTTGAGCTTCAATTAGAAAGAGGAGATGTGTTTTTAAGCATGTCTTTTGGTGTGATTTTGACTTTTGACTTTGCATGTTTCCTTTTTGTACCATTGCCTTTTGTTTCAAATGATTTGGATTTTAATTTCTTTAATGGTTTTTTCTATTCCTCTTCCATGCAGATTCAGAAAACCAAACATGGGTGCTAAGGATGACTATCATGTGAAGACTTTGGACTTGGTTGCTAAGAAAGATAACTTAGAGAATATGGTGTCTAAGAGTCTTGTTAATTCAGGTGAAATAAAAGTGATATCTTTGACTTTGACTTTAGTTTATTCAATGTGGAGTGAAAGGAAAAGAAATCAAGAGGAATGAAACATGAAATATTTTGAATTACTTCAAATCATAAAAAATGTGACAGAGGTGAAAAAGGGGCGTGATGAAAGTGAAGTGTGATTCATTATCATAAGAATGAGGGAAGTGTAGGAAAATATTATAACACATTATTGTCATGCAAATTTCATCTAGAAAAAGAAGTGAAAATGAAATATGAGAATAAAAGATAATAAACTTGTAACCATTGCAAACACATTCTAGAAAAGGAACACTAATTTTTTTTAAAGATGGTGATTTTATGAGGAAGGCTTGGTCCTATCCATGGTATTTACTGAAACTCATAAAATAAAAACCTAAGAGGGTGTACAGGGCATGTAAAAAGTATGATGAATCAAAAAGATGGTATTTTTGAGGAAGACCAAGTCCTATCCATGGTCTTACACTACAAATCATAAAATAAAAACCCAAGGGGTGAAAAAAATATTAGAAATTAAGGAAACAAAGAGAATAAAAGGAAATAATGAGGAAGAGGGGCCCTATCCATGGTTTTACAATGCAACTCATGAGAAAATGGAACAACCAAAGGACCAAAAGAAGGAACTAAAGTTTGTGGAAAGAGAGACTGCTGCAGATGGTGAGACCCATGTAAATATCCTGTAAAAAGTGTTAGAATGATAGCATATATAAATCATGATAAGAAAGTAAATATCTAGACAAAATACTTCTTTAAGAATTATGCATTGGTGGGCTCTTTGAAAATATGGCCTTTATTAGTTTGAAGATGATAGGTGTTATGATCAAGGATGTATTTGATGAAGTAAGGGCCCTGTCATTTTTGAGCGTATTTAATTTATTTTTCATGAGTGTATTCTAATTTAAGAACAAGATTACCAACTTTAAAATTGTGTACTTTAACCCTTTTGTTATGTTGTTTGGCAATGTGAAACTTATATTGGCAATTGTGTTGTAGAGCAAAAAGATAGTTTAGTTCAAGAAGATCAAGAGCATAAAGGCAAGTTTCACACAATTATTCATCAGGTATGATACCATGAAGAGATATACGAAGAGAGGGAAGCTCAAATTCTAATGGGAGGACTAATTTAGAACCATAGACTAGCAAAAATGATGTTGCCCCAGTGGTGGTGCGTATGCTAGTGCAATAGGCCCAAAGAACAAGATATAGATGAAGGTGCTAATCCATGCAAGTGTCATGAATTATCTTCTAGATAATTTTATTAATGATTTTATTAGTGGCCTTGGCTTGGCCATTGCATTAGGGATTGTAGGATGTGAAAAATTTGTGATTGATTTTGAATTTAACATAGAGTTGTTTGACATATTTTTTTTTTAAATTACCACCATTATATAAAATGATAGTATGAGGAACACCAAAGTGGAAAATGATTTGGTTGATGATGAATTTAGCAATGATGGTTCTGGTGACATTGATGAGGGGCATAGATTCGACCCATTTGGTAAAATATTTAGTAGTCGTGATGATAAAAACATGCCTATCTTGTGATCTAGGTAGTTTTCCTATGACATATAATCCCCACATTGAGAATGGCTAGGGAAAATCTACAGTTTGAATATCAACTAGAGGTGAATGGATTCAATCATCATAAAGTTGACAAGTAATACACTTTTTAGCGAACTCGATGGCATCCTTTTCAAGAGTGGACCAAAAGTCACCCATACATAAAAATTTGTAGGATGTAGCATGCCCACTATAGTGACCACAACAAATGCTCCCATGTGCTTATTCAAAGAGAGGAGGGACCTCTTGTTTCATAACACAGTGAAATAAGGTACCTTCAATGTTGAGATAATAAAGAATGTTATATCGAAAGACATATTTAAAATCTTGTTTATGTACGTGAGTATTTTTGTAGGATTCAATGTTTGGATGATAGGTTTGATGTTCAAGAAATTGAATAATGTCTTTGTATCATGGGCTTTGTCGAATGATAATAGCCTCAATGAGCAAAATAAGTGAATCTTGTGGTTAGATGAAAGATGGGGACTTTCTTATTTGGACAAGAAAGGTAGAATCAGTAAGAAATTGGTGTAGATGAAAAAGAGATGTGAAAGAATCAAGTGAATCAACAATAGAATTTTGATCTCGAGGGATAGGCTTGATGGTAAAATAAGTGAATTCTTTGGTAAGGGTAGTGGATATTTGATGTTAATGAGATTATCATTTTTTCATTGATAATCACTATTAACTTGGTGGTAGATGAGTTGGGAGTCGCCCAAATTGTGCAAATATGTAATGTCTAAATTAAGTGCCACTCTCATGCCTAGGATTAAAGCTTTGTATTCCACCATGTTGTTAGTGACATCAAATGTAAGGCAAAATGTCAAAGGTAAAATTTTATCAAGAGGATTAGTGAGGATACAACCTGCCTCAGCTCCTTGAAGGCATTTGGTGCCATCAAAATGAAGGGTCCAAGTAGCTTCATGTAAATCGACATTAATTTCAAGAAGCTCTTTGATGATTACATTAGATTTAGTAGTAACGAGGAGGATATCAAAATCTTATAGATTACTTACTTCAAGTTCAACATTTAAATTATGGAATTAATCTTTAAGATATATGAATTGATTAAGACCTTCAATATAGAGGATATTGTTTTTAGGAAGACTATCTTGAAGGTGGTTGGTAGCTAGTATATGAGTGACGATGAGTTGATTAGTAATGATTTGTCCTTTGAAAACTTTTTGTGTAATAATATGGAAATAAAATTCCATGAGAAGGACCATCCACTTGTTAATTTTGTCTCTAAGAAGAAAGGCTTAGGAGAATAAGTGATAGAGTGGATCAGAATGGAAAATAACGTAAGTTGTTTGATAAAGCATATAATGTCAAAGCTTTTTAGCTGTAAAATATATGGCAAAACAATCACGTTATAATTTTGTATAATGTTTTTCATAGTCGATGAGGTCTCGACTGATATAATAGATGGCATATTATCTTTCAATATTATCTTGTTGGGCAAGCATTGGCCCAACTGATACCAGTGTGGAAGAAGTATATAAGATTAAAGGATGATCGTTAGAAGGTGGATGAAGGGTGGGTGGGTGAAGCAAAGATTATTTCATATTGTCAAATTTATTTTTTACAAGGATCCATCCATTCAAGGGCATTATCTTTATTTAAAAGAGAATTTACATAATAGATGTGGTAAGCTATTTTGGGGACAAATAATCTTATTGCCCCAAGTTTTCCAAGGTAAGTGCAAATATCAAGAATGGAACGAGGGATAGGCATGTTGAAAATAGTGTTGATCTTAGTGGGACCGACACCAATGTCATGAAGAGAGATTAAGAACCCTAACAATATATCAAATGTGATGTTAAAGACACATTTATAAGGATTTAGTCTAACTTTGTATTTGATGAGATGATCGAAGATAATAGTAAGATCATAAACATGGGTTTTATAGTTTTTATACTTGGCAATGAGGTCATCCACATAGGTTTACATAATCTTATGGATACGATCATGGAAAATATGGGTCATTTCACACTGATAGGTAGCTCCAACATTTTTGAGGCTGAAAGACATTTTAACATAACAATAGGTGCCCCATTATGTGGTGACCGTTGTCTTATGTTGATCTTCAGGGGCAATGTGAATTTTATTATAGCCCAAAAAAACATCCATAAGGGAAAACATCTCATAATCAGTAGTGGAATCGATGATGGAATCTATGGAAGGTGAAGGAAAGTTGTCCTTGGGACAATAAGATTGATGTTGTAAAAATTGATACAAATGCAAATGACCATGGTGACTTTATTCCAAACATGGATAATGTTTGAGGCCCATTATTTATATTCCATAGGCTTGATAAATTTAGCATAGAGAAGTTTAATGGTTTATTTATGGTATAAAATAGAAACTTTTGGTGGAAATTTCCACTGATTTTGTCGCACTGGTTTGGCATCAAGATAGGTGATGATAGGGGAGGTGTTATATGTTTGCATTAAGTTCATTTTTTACACTATCTATGCTAGAATTTGGGTTGTATCAATTGGTGGATTGGTGTTTGTAATAGGACTCCCTAAATTGGTATTAATGGGAGGGTTGTTCAGTGGTGGATTGCATGTAGGATTATTAGATATACTTGTGTCAACTGCCGCCACATTTTGATGAGATGCTTGAAGATGGGAATTATCTTGATAGGTATGGAAAGGATATGATCCACCAATCCAATATTGTTGCATTATTTAAAACATGTTGTGATCCAAAGATGAGGGAGGAGGAGAAGTACTCTAAGAGTGTGGATTCTCTTGGGAGGTAAAGAAAGGAAGAAAATATCACCCTGTATAGTGTATAAATGGATTCAGGTTGTCCAAGAAGATTTTGATATGGAATTTCATGATGATTGATGAAATAAACAGAGAGTAAGAAATAAGAAGGAAAATTAGGGATAAAGTCAACCAAACAAGGAACAAAGTCAGCCTTGAAATTTGTCAAATCTAATATTGTGAGATCCTCTCTCCCTGCTCCTTTTGATGAGGTGACTTGTATGTTGGTTAGGTATGTGACTTTGGAGGGTAGGTATAACACTCTACCACTTCATCATCTCATCCTTCTAAACCATTTCCATAAGGACCCAAGGGTTAGTCTCCCATACTATATCTTACAATCCATGGGAGCTTCTATTCAAGAATTTTAGGCACACAAATGTGCCCTACCTCTTTATGAAGGGGTTATTTTTATTTTGGATTAGCACTGCAACATAATCATTATTAACATTATAGTTCACAATATTCCTCCTCTTCCCCCATTTGAATCTCCTGCTCAGAGAAGGATTAGGACTAAGAATCTCAATTTTTTTTCCTCGCCTCCTCCTCTAAAGAGGATGCTTAGAAGTAGTGATAAAGGCAAGGGTTCAACTCCTAACTTTCACATGGGTAAGAAAATTACCATTATAGAGAGTCTTCTTGGCATGGGATAAGTTGATGTGGATTTTGGTCCCTCCAGACACATTCTCAAGGAACCTGGTCTCAAAGCTCAAGTTATGCAACTTAAAGAAAGGATCAATGAGCTCAAGAAGGTCACACAGCTCAACAAGATTATTGATAAGGGCAAGAAAAAGGTGGATGACTCCTCCCATTATGAGGTTAAGATAGAAGATATTTTCAAATGAATGAAATATTTGGAGGGCACTGTGGATCGTATTAGGAGTAGGTAGATTGAACATATGACCATACACCAGGCCATTCTGGAATTCCTTGAGTTTCAAGTTACGTAAGTTTGCACCCTTAAAAACTTGCATCTGGGCTTGTGGAAGGGTGGCACTGAGAAGAATTATGCTCTAACCACCATTGACATGACAAACCCATCTCAAACTACTGCTCTCAATCCATTTAATGCATTGAAGGGACTTAAGAATAGCTTCAATAAGCTCCTCAAGTGAAGCTTCCTTTTCTTACTTTTTAGTTCTTTGTTTTGCTGACTTGTTACTGCTTTGGTGTTGCTTTGATGTTATGAAGTTGTTGTTGATATGTTATTTTGGTGTTGTTATCTGCAAAGATACTCCCTACTATTTCCCTCTCTTGTTTATTCTAATTTTAAACATTTTTTGTAGCTGAGGAGTGGACCCCACTCATCAAAACACCACTACTGTACTCATGTATTATCTGATTTTTGAGATTTTTTTGGTAAGGGGCTTCCTTGTTTTATTTGGTTTTTAAGCCTTATTTTGTATTGGATATGGTCCCTTTCAAAACCATTTACCAATAGTAGAAAAAGGAACAAAGCCAACCAAATAAAGAATAGAGTTGACCAAACAAAGTATAAAGTCAATCAATAGGTATAAAATTGATTGATTCAACAAAGTACAGATAAAACATGGGCTAAAAAGAGTACACAATTATATGGTTTGATAGTGTACTGTTGAATAGGGGATAAAATCACAGAGAGATAAGAATACACAATCATGTAGATTGAATGTGTACTACAGGCAGGAAGGTGAAAAAAAGTTTATAAGAGACTATATTGACTAGAATGACAGTATTCTGAAACAAGGGAACATTTTGTAAGATAATTTAAATTAATAATGAAAGTAAGCACACAAACAAGTGGATCAATGTGACTGATCTAATTGGACCACACATCACAAACCTTGCACCAATGCTAGCCAATAAAGTTTTACAATACAACACACAATGATCAAATAGTAAGCAACAAATGAAAAGTAAATGCTAACTAGTTGGTAATTCTACGTGTTATTAAGTTACAAGAAAATTTAATTTTATTGTGATAGGAAAGTTAGTTGAAATAAAGAACTAAAAAGCAATCTAAGGTTGGTTTCAAGATGTTTGGGCTGAAAAGGATCTATATTAGTGATAGTACATGGCTTGGTATTAGGGCCTACCCCGTCACTTCACAATCCCACAGGTATAAGGGTATCTGGTCTTTTGCCAATATATACCATTAACCACATATTTATACTTTTCCATAAAACTAAGTTGGTTTTTCCCTTGGTGATGAAATCTAAGTAGGTCGGCCTTAGAAAGATAAAATTTTAATATTTTTTGAATGTAAAGTGATTTGGTAGTGTGTGAAAAAGAGAAATAGTCTAACTAAAATGGTAATTTAAAAAATCACCTATTTAAGCTATGTGAGTTATTCTAAGCATGTAAACAATTAAAAAATAAAGGTGAATTAATTACTAGTAAATATATGTTAATTATTTGATTAATAATAGTATAAAGTCAGTTCAGGTGACACTGTATGCAAATAGTAAAGAGTAGAGTCAACTATGTCGTTATTGTTCTATAGAAGCACAGTTTTTAAGAATAAATTTGAACAAGTCATCTATGTCTCTTAGACAAAATACAAACTATAGAACTAATTTGACCAGGTCAACCTAGTTACCTATAGGGTTGCAATATTGTAGATTGCAAACTTATAAAAGACAGTACTAAAGGAAGAACTAAAATGATAGAGAGAGAAAAGAAAGGAACCTTAGTGGGCTTGAAGATGTTTTAGCTTGAAAATTTTATTTTGTGATGCTTAAATGTTGCTTTCAAATTCTGTCAACTCGATCGACTAGTTTGACCAAGTTTGTAAAATCCTATGTGCTGAAGAAGAGATAATGAATAGAGTCGACCTGTTTGACTATGTTTGTTGATATGTATGTTAACATAATGAGATAATAGACATAGTTGACTAGTTCGACTATGTATGCTATTCTAGACCTGAAGAAGAATACTATGTTGAATTACTCAATCTAGTAACCTGTAATTGGTGAAGACCTACATAGACTTGGAATAGAGTTATTTTGAAGTAACTGTGTGTTAAACTTGCATACAAAAAGTTATAACTATACCTATTAGTTCAATACAATACTACAAATATATAAAATATAATATGATGATAAAAATAATGACGTGAAAGAAAATGTTCAAGGGTTAGATTCACGTTGGGTTCACCAAAATGTATGCAAAGGGAAATACAACTGATCTATAAATCAATCGTAGTTCGAAGAAGATAAATCTTAATTGCACTTTCGATTGTTAATATATTAGATATTTGGGGTCATGACCAAGATGAATCTGCTTAAAGACCTAGCCAAAGGATCTCTTACCATAATAATATCACTAAAGAGGGTTCCAAAGCCTCCAGTTAAGAAAAACTATGCAATATCCTTAACTAGGTCCTATGTTTTCATATTCACAAAAGCAAGTAAATAACAAAGAAAGTAAAAACCTAATCTAGTGCTCACCAAAGCTTGTAGCATAAATGAGGGGTTAGTAAACATAAAAGTAAACATGCATAAGAGAATCCTATTTAAGATATGTTTAAGTAAGAACATAATACATGGAGAGACTAATATATTCAATAGCCATTACTTATGTTACTTCTATCTACTAAAAGAGAGGAGTAAAGTTAGAGATACTTACCTTGAAGATGAATCCGTCGAGACCCAATCTCTCCCTTGGTCAAAGGTGATTCACAAGAGGTTGCTGTGTTTTATAAGGATCACTAAGAAAGGCTAAAGCATCCAAGACTTTTCCACTAAACTAAAATCTTTTTCAATTAGAAACCATAAGGTATGACTCCTCAAGTAGAATGGTGGAAGAGCAGATTGTAAAAAAACAAAAATGAATAATTAACTTCTATTGTCTCTAAGAAATAGTGAAATAGATGTATTTATATATTTGAACCTAACCCTAAATTTTTTTGAAAGTTCAACGAATAAGATCGGCCCAATCGACTCTATATCGATGTTATTGACAAAAACAAATTACGTCTTGGTCTAGGTCAACAAGGAGCTAACCTAGACCCTAAATGAGTTTTGTCAATTAGAGTACAGGGTCAATGGAGTTGACATTATATTGTAAACTATCAAAAAAGAGTTTAGGCTAGGGAAGGGCTAACGAAGGCAGAAAATTACTAGAGGAAGGTGTAAAAGAGGAGGCAAAGCTTAGGCGAATATTTATAAAAGATGGTTGGATTGATAGTAAGTGGTTGGATTGATAGTAAGTGGTTGGATTGATAGTAAGTTATAGTAAAGAGACAATAATTCTATGAAGCACCAATAGTCTACCCACCCCTTTCCCACTGTACCCTTTAAAACATATATTTAAAGAGATTAAAACTCAACAAATTCCTACAAAAGAAAAAACATCAATAATTAATAAAGTTTGAAAATATTATACATATACAATATGTATGAATACTAATGATATAAAAAATATATATAGTACTCTAAGAATCAAATATGGTTTCCCTCTCTCCTACACTTTTTAAATTTACATTTACAAATTAGATGAAATCATATCATATGTCACAATGGGTTACTTTCATATTTGGAGTCTTTTTACGGTTATTTTTTATTTGGAAATGCTATAAAATGAGTGAGACATAAGTAAGGTTTTTTCATGATATACGTGGAATTTGAATAAATTTTGGGAAAATAAAACATATGCCTTTCAACATCTTTAGATCAAAGCTAAAGTAAATGGTTTTCTCTTATTTGGAAATGCTATAAAATGAGTGAGACATAAGTACGGTTTTTTCATGATATACATGGAATTTGAATAAATTTTGGGAAAATAAAACATATGCCTTTCAACATATCTAGATCAAAGCTAAAGTAAATGGTTTTCTCATATATTTTTTTGGATTATGCTTAACCACTTTTCATAAAGAAATAATATTCATCTTCTTAAATAGACCTACCTTCTTTTCACTTTCCTCAGTGTCTCTCATCCTATTAAAGTTGGTACTATTATACTAATCTAATTTATTCTAATTTTTTATTTTTAAAAAATAATTTGTTAAATACAAATTATAATAATATATTTCAAATTTCAAATAAATTCAAGAATTAAAATATTGTCACTTTGGATGGGTATTATAGTTGGTTAAGGGTTTTCGAGTTCATCCCATATAAATCCCGGATTGATTCACGTTACTTGAGCTTATTCAACACATGTGGTTGTATAAATTTTCTTTGGAACTATTCATAAATATTTGGATTCTATATTCTAACCGCATCATATTATTTTTGTAAGGCATTCAAACATAAAACTACATATCAATATTTTTCCTTTTGAGCAAAAGCCATAGTGTAAAATTTAACATCTCTTCAATTAAATTATTACCATCTTAAATTATTAATTTAATTTATTTTTAAAAAAAAAAAAAAATTGTAATAAATTTTAAATTTTTTTTGGATCAATTTAAGATTACATTTTATATTTTTTTGATAACAAATTATATGATATGATTTAAAATATTGATTGAAAAAATATTATTTAATTTTTATAAATAATATTATTTTTTTAAATATAAATAATAATAAAATATGTTGTCAAATTATCTATCAAAATATAAATTTATAAAAATATATTAAAAATAAAAATAGATTCAATATATAACCTTCAAAAAAAATAACTCATTTTTAAAATTATTATATATTAATAAAAAATAAAATAATAATTTATATGTATATATTTTTATTTAGGATTGAGAGGTCCCTGTCCCATGAGCTTTTGACTAGAGTTTTAACCGGTCCAAGACACAATCGGGAGCCTAGAACCCTAAGATAAGACCAATGAATAGTCACAATTAGTATGAAAATATCATCAACGGTCACAATCGATCCAAGAATACCAACGTTCAACGACTACCGACCCTTGAATACTTAATGATCGGCCACATCCGACCTTCAATACCAAACTGAGCTCTGACCCTGAGTAGTACTTGAAACAACAAAATCACTTAACTAACTCACCCACATCTCATCGATAACAATTTATATTTTTAATTAATCATTATATCTACCATTTATTTAGATATATATTTTTTATATCTAAATTTTACCTTTATCTTCAATTCTACTTTGCCACTTAATAACCAATCAAACGAGGACCTTTTATTTATTTTCTATGCTTAAAACATATGTACTAACCTATCATTTTCTATATTATAAATAGTTTTATCCATATATTATATATTGTAGTTATTTATTCCATTAAAATATCATATATTGCATTCATTTATTTTATCAAAACATTATTTTTATATGTTTTTTTTAATTTGATCATGGAAATGTTTTTAGGTTGGAGTTGTGAATAGGAAAAAGATATTTTAAAGATAACTATGTAAACAAAATAATTTAAGCAGAGGAAATAATATTATGATAAAGAATTTAATCCCACATTCATTATTTTAAATGTGAAACCATAGATTAACAATAAATGAGACATTAACATATAAGAATGTTCAAACATTAATTAAAAAAATCCAATATAATTATACCAATAAAATAACTTACACCAAAAATTTAATTTCATATTTTTATCATTTTAAATGTGAAATTATAAAAAGACGAAGTAAATTGTAATCCAATAATAAAAATGACGTAAAAAATTCTAATATTTTATACATTTAATCCATATAAAAAATAAGATTTCAATTTTTTTTAAAATATTTTTATTATATAATACATCACAAAATACACAACCTATAATCACAAAACAAAATTAAAATAAAATGACACTAAAAATGAACAATCTATGACCCCTATACCTAGTTTTCATGTGTGTATTATTGCTGTTTTTTCATCATCACATGTAACAAATTTAATATTGGAACAAAACATTTCTTAATATTTTATTTATTTTTTGGGCTTGTCTATTATCGCTGCTTGTGCCGCTTCATCATCACTGATTCACTACAATTATCAAATTTCATATTAAATAAATTTAAAAAATATGTATATATTTAGTAGTGGAAGACAACTTTTGAAGATAAAAGAATAGGAAATACGACAGGCTGTCAAATAATTATGAGAACCAGTTTCATCAAATCTTACAAAGTTCACGTGCTCATTTTGGCCCATCAATGGTTTTAACTTTTAGATTTAATGTAATTGGAAAATCATAATTGTCGAGCCAGGGATTGAAAAATCAATAAAAAAATAATTTAAAGTAGTTTTTTGAATTTTTATTTAATTATTGTAAAAAAAGTTTCTAGTCCAATTAGTGACAGTTATTTATATTTATTCATTAAAATATAAATTTTTTTATTACATAATTTAATTTTCGATGTCCTCATTTTAAATAATTTTCACGGTTTATTTTCCGGTTTTATGATATTGTAACTACAATAATAATTACAGGGACTGCGGAGATGTTTTAGGAGTAGATATGCACTGAAATAGTTTCATGGATTTTAAAAACTATAAAATTTATTCCTTCAGAGAAAACCTAAAAGGTTTGAATATAAAACCAAATTGAGAAGATATTTATAAAATATTTTTTATTGGTTGTAAAATAACTTAAAATCCTATGCATTCGCTGCAATTTCTTGTCCCCAATTGCCACCCATCTCTAAAAATCTCTCTCTTATACAACCGTTGCTCCTATTTTTTTAGAAAAGCTTCAATTTTTAACAATTGAATAGATTTATACTTACATGTGACTACTTGCAACTGTAAAATAATCGCAGTTGCCCCTTTCATGATACCACGCTATTAGGGCTTGGTTCTATAGAGGGGGCAAAATGAATTTTCACTTTAAGCGCTGTAGAGTAAAAATAAGATATTTTTTACAATATGACGGTTGTTGTAATTTTGCCCAACTACAACTTACCACGGAACAGGGAAAAATTTGCAAGTAAGGAGATGCAATTGCCCTCCACCACTAACGGGAGCATAAATGGACCTCCTAAACAGTTGCTGCTCCTCATTCCCAAGGGAATCATTTGTTTCTGCAGTTACCTAACTGGGAAATCAACATGGGACCAATTCTTCTTTAAAATCCAACATAATTGAAATATCCATAAAACCACGCCCTTAGATACTCCTATCACCTAAAACTGCTTAACCAAAAAAAACCACTGAATTAAATTTGCAATATATTTATTTCAAAAATACCAAAGACACTGATATTCCATATAATATCTTCCTACATATTTTTTTAAAAGAAAAACTGAAGAGTCTTGATATTAGTAAGCGGTGAAGAGCAATGCTACTTGAAGAGTCAACTACCAATAGCAAAGGAGATTTGAAAATAGGACCTACTGTGTAACACCAACCTTTTTTACCGTTAAGTCACCACCAGAAAGGCCATGAAAAACAAAAAGTCACCATTAATTACCCAGTAACGAGACGACATTAATTATCTAGAGGCGCAAATCCCATTCTGAACACGCTGCAGAAAGCAGCCGACTTGGCCCGGGCCCAACCCAACACAGTAATAATGAAGGTTTTCCTCTTGTGGCAATCACGCGAATCCGCTTTCGTTTTCTGCTATTTGCCATTTTAATTCCCGTGCAATTAAGTTTTGCAACAGAGGACAGCGGGTATAACTTTTGACGGTCCAAGCCCTGGCAGTTCAAAAAGCCAAATACGTCCACACGGCCGTCAAATTGGAACGGAACGCACGACGTGCGACGTGTATACGTCCGGGGACCACCACAGAGCGGGCCCTGCGGCTGACGTGGCGATTATACGTTGCCGGGAAAAGCCAAAAGGGCGTGATCGGATTATGACATGATTACAGTTGTACGAGTGTAGGCGGCACGCTGGCTCGTACCGCTCGCCGGGGGGACCCTGTGATGGCGACATTTAATGCGTGAGAGCGACAGTCTAACGCCGCTGGGGGGGACCGTGAAAGCGACGTGGCCGAAAGGCATCATTTATTGTCAAGATGGAGGAAGAGGGGAGAGTGGGGGTGGCTTAACCAGGGTTAAGGCTAAAGCGACGTTTAGGGATTTGTTTCTTCCCTCCCGCGTCCGCCACCCTGTGCGCTTTGTTATAAAGAGAAGCATGGCTGCGTTGTCTTTTTGTCTACGGGGATTCGATCGCCGGACCTGCAGCGGCAACGATATTAGGTCAGGGAATTGTATAGGATGGAGGAAGTTTGGGATCTGCAGGGTGTGGTGGCAGCGGCGGTTGGCGGGGGTTCGAACCCGCGACGTCCCGATGTGTGGGAGAGGGCCCCACTGCTCAGCCACTGGAACCAGAGGCAGTTTAAAAGAAATGGCGAGGCAGCGGGGAAGGTAATTCAACCGGTGCCGCAACTCGCTGCGGCGAAAGTGATTCATCCAGTGGCGCAACTCGCGGCGGCGCCTCCGGCGGCGGAGGCTCAGCCGAGGTACAGAGGGGTGAGGCAGCGACCGTGGGGGAAGTTTGCGGCGGAGATACGCGACTCGGCGAGGCAAGGCGCTCGGCTCTGGCTGGGAACGTTCGATACCGCGGTGGAGGCGGCGCTGGCGTACGACCGCGCCGCATTCGCCATACGCGGGACTCGCGCGGTGCTTAATTTCCCTCTCGACATCGTCGACGCCAATCCTCCTCCTCAGCCTCCGCCTCCGCCTCCGGAGGAGGCTGCGGCGGCGGCGGCTGCTCCTACGAAGAGACAGCGGACACATCGACACGCTGCCGTCGAGACGTCGGGGCGGTTTCGATACGCGCCCGCCGCCTTCTCGAATTCTGCGAACGATGTCACGATCGAATCACCGCCGGGACTTTTGCAGCCTGAATTTTGTCTGAATGTTTCTGTGGGGAACGTTGTCGACGGCTCGGCTTCCATGGCTGCTACCGCTTCAGGATGCCAATGGCTTTTCGAGATTTAATTTTATGTTCGGCGTGGGGAATGTTTTATTTTTGGTTCTCTGGTTTTGTACAGGGATGTATATTTATTGAATATGCGCTTCGCATTGTTCAAGTTTTGTATATTAATTGAACTTCTAGCTACGTTATGAATTTGGTAGGCGTATTTTGTGAATATATTGGCTTTCCCCGGAGTTGCCACACCAGCGAAATATTGTTCTTTCAATTAAATATGGTTCTTTCAATTACAAAGTACGAAAGTAAAATAATCCTTTACACAAAACACTATTTTACACAACAAATTAAACAATTTTAGTACCAGTTCACAGAAACAAAATAATAAGATAATTTCAGTATCAGTTCAGATAAACAAATAGGGTATGAAAAACCAATATGCCAATATAAAAATTGTGGATTTAAAGCTTCCAGAATTCATATAATAATAACAATTTTGTTTGGAGATACTATGTCAAGTTTAGATGATCAGCGTGTTTTGGATCAACATCCTTGATCTTTCATTAGGGAAGAAAATTATGCTACAACCACATAGCCATGATTCTAACATAATTTTCTTTCATAATGAAGGATTACAGGGGTTGATTCGAAACACGGTGATTATCTAAATTTGACACAGTATCTAAAAAAAAATTTGTTGTTATAAAAAATGTGATTTACAATTGTTATTATAAAATATGACACTTGAGGTATTTAAACTTCGAATGTGTAACTCTTCTTATTAGCATTTGATTGTTATCAAATTAAATTATTATGAGTATTTGCATTGACCAAAACATTGTTGATTGTTGTTGAATCATATTATTATAGGTACACATTATGTCACATAATGGATAAACAAAAGAGAAATGTAGAGTTTTCAGATAAGGAAGAAAAATTTGAATTTGGACATGTGCAATAAAAATAGAACAACAAAATAGAGAAAATCTAGAACGAAAAATTGAAGGATTCGGGGTGATAGATGGAGCATTTACAATAGAAATTGACATTTCTTGGGACTTAGTGCGATGAAATGATGGACTTAGGGTGAGTGTTGGAGAACACAAATCAGTAAACATGGCTTCTAATGTTGATGACTCTTGGGCCTTAGGACATAAAAAAGGAGAACTGAAGGTGATGAATGGTATCTCAAGACAGTGAACAAAACTTCTACCATTTTTTGAACTAGAGCTTCTGATGCAGAGGTCAGCCAGTCCGGGGTCATTCTGTAGCATACTCTCTGTGAAGAGTCATAAGAAAATAGGGCTGATCCATTAACACCTAGGCTTGAAGGTGAACTAGTCACTTGGGAGGTTGATGTTGCAACGGTTAGGAATAAGATTGTTGTAATTGTAATAATCACACAAACAATTGAAAATGAAGATTTTGAAGTAGATTTAGGGGATTTTGAGGACTATACAATCATCAACAAATTCATATGAAGAAGACCTAACATGGAGGAGGTGAGAATTGAAATTAAAAAGATTTGGCATGATAATACAGATTATTTTCTTGCCTAAAATTTTCTTTGTAGCACTTTTTTCTTGCTCAAAACTTAAAAACTACAACCAAAGCTCAAATTTGACGGTCCACCTTTCCTTTAATGAGTTTTGTTGGTGATGGTTATTTATTCAACATTACCCTTCAAATGCTAATATAATTTATAGTAAAAGAAAAAAACATTCAAGAAAATATATGTAATTTATAATTTTTTACCAGTCTATATAAACTTCTACTTTACATCTTAATATGATCGCCCAAAAAAAATCATGCTAAAAGAAGAAAACATTAAAGAAAATATATATGATTTATAATTTCTATATAAACTTATACTTTACATATAAAGTATTAAAAATCTATATGCCAATATAAAAAATGCGATTTACAATTGATGTGATTTTAAATTCTATAGAGTATAACACTTAAAAGTACTTAAACTCTAAATGTGTACGATAAAATACCCAAAAAACATACAAGTCTAATTAACTCATTACTTCTAAAATAAATGATCTAGAATGTCAATGAAATACACATTTTTATTGCTAGAAATATAGAAGAAAAGGAGGAAGATAAAAATATAAAAATACATCTTATTTAGGTTGATTCAAAGGAACCCCCAAAAAAAGGTAGACACAGATTTTTGATAGGGAATATTGGAAGGAAGAGGGTAATTTATATTTTTAACTCTTCACATTAACATTGATTATCATCAAATTAAATTATTATGAGTACTCACATTGACCAAAAAAATTGTTGATTGTTGTGAAATTATATTATTATAGGTATACACATTATTTAGAATTGTTGTCTGGCAAAATCTTGAAGCTTATGTCACACAATGGATAAACAAGAGAGAAATGTGGATCTCTTAGGCAACAAAGAAAATTTTGAATTTGGAGATGCACAAGAAAAATAGAGCGGCAAAATATAAAATCTAGAGCGATAGATTGAAGGATTTGGGGTGATGGATGGAACAATTACAACAGAGATTAGCATTTCTTTGGACATAGGGCGACAAAATGATGGACTTAGGGTGAATTTTGGAGAACACAGATTGGTGAATAGGCCTTCTAATGTTGATGACTCTTGGGCATTAGGACATAAGAAAGGAGAAGTGAAGGCAACGAGTGGTAACCTCAAGATAGTGAACAAAGCTTCTACCATTTTTTAAAACTAGAGCTTCTGATGTAGAGGTCAGTTAGTCCAGGGTCATTCTCTAGCATACTATATGTGAAGAGTCATAATAAAAGTGGGGTTGATCCATTAACACCTAGGCTTGAAGGTGAACTAGTCGTTTGGGAGGTTGATGTTGCAGCAGTTAAGAATAAGACCGTTGCAATTGCAATAATCACATGCATAATTAAAAATCAGGATTTCAAACTAGATCTAGGTGATTTTGAGGATTGTACAATCATATACAAATTTCAAGGAAGAATACCTAACATGGAGGAGGTAAGAAATGAAATTAAAAAGATTTGGCATGATAATTACTAGATTATTTTCTTGCCTAAAAATTAATTTGTGGCAAATTTTTCTTGCTTGGAACTTAGAAACAAAAACCAAGGCTTAAATTTGATAGTCTACCTTTCCTTCAATGAGTTTTGTTGATGACGGTTATCTATTCAACATTACCCTTCAAATGCTAATATAATTTTAATAGAAGAAGAAAATATTAAATAAAATATATACATTTTATAATTTTTTATGGGTCTATGTAAACTTATACTTTACATCTTAATATGACTGCCAAAAAAATCATGATAGAAGAAGAAAACATTAAAGAAAATATATATAACTTTAAAAAAAAATACGATCTATGTAAACTTATGCTTTACATATAGAGTATAAAAAATCTATATGCCAATATAAAAAATGTGATTTACAATTGGTATGATTTATAATTCTATAGAGTATAACACCTATAGGTATTTAAACTCTAAATGTGTATGATAAAATTAAAAAAAAACATTAAGTGTTAATTAAACCATTATTCCTAAAATTTATGATCTAGATGTCAATGAAATACATGTTTTTATTACTAGAAATATAGAGGAAAAGGAGGAAGACAAAAAGATAGAAAAATATATCTTATTTAGGTTGACTCAAAAGAACCAAAAAAAATGGAAGACAAAGATTTGTGATAGGGAATGGTGGAAGGAATAGGGTAATTTGTATTTGTAACTCTTCACATTAACATTGATTGTCGCCAAATTAAATTATTATGAGTACTCTCATTGACCAAAAAATTGTTGATTGTTTTGAAATTATATTATTATGGGTATACACATTACCTAGAATTGTTGTCCAGTAAAATCTTGAAGTTTATGTCACATAATGGATAAACAAGAGAGAAACACAGAATTATCAAGAAAGGAAGAAAAAATTTAATTTGGAGATGCATAGGGAAAACAAAGCAATAAAATAGAAAATCTAAAGCAACAGATTAAAGGATTTGGGGTGATAGATGGAACATTTACAACAAAGATTGACATTTATTAGGACTTAGGGTAACATAGTGATTGACTTAGGGTGAATGTTGGAGAACATAGATCAACAAAAGGGGCTTCTAATGTTGATGACTCTTAGGCCTTAGGATATAAGAAAGGATAACTGAAGGTGATGAATGGTGACCTCAAGACAATGTTCAAAGCTTATGCCATTTTTCAAAGTAGAGCTTCTAATGTAGAGGTCAACCAATCCATGGTCATTCTCTAGCATACTATCTATGAAGAGTAATAAAAAAGTAGAGCTGATCCATTAACACCTAGGATTGAATATGAACTAGCCGCTTGGGAGGTTGATGTTGCCATGGTTAGGAATAAGACTATAGCAAGTGAAATATTCACAAATACACAAAATTGAAAATGAGGATTTGAACTAGACCGAGGTGACTTTGAGGACTGTATAATCATCTATAAATTTTGAGGAAGAAGACCTAACATGGAGGAGGTAAGAAATGAAATTAAAAAAATTTGGCATGATAATTACCAAATTATTTTCTTGCCTATTTTTTTTTGTAGCAACATTTTCTTGCTCCAAACTTAGAAACTACAACCAAGGCTTAAATTTGACTATCCACCTTTCCTTTAATGAGTTTTGTTGATGGTGGTTATCTATTCAACATTACCCTTCAAATGCTAATATAATTTATAATATAAGAAGAAAACATTAAAGAGTACACACACACACACACACACACACACACACACACACACACACACAATTTATAATTTTTTATAGATCTATGTAAACTTCTACTTTACATCGTAATATGATTGCTAAAAAAAAATCATCACAAAAGAAGAAAACATTAAATTATATATATATAATTTTTAATTTTTTACTGTCTATGTAAACTTATACTTTACATATAGAGTATACAAAATACATATGCCAATATAAAAAATGTTATTCACAATTACTATGCTTTTAAATTTTATAGAGTATAACACCTAGAGGTATTTAAAATCTAAATGTGTATGATAAAATATGAAAAAACCATTCAAGTGCTAATCAATCCATTATTCCTAAAATATATGATCTAGAAAATCAACAAAATACACATTTTTATTATTATAAATATAGAGGAAAAGGAATAAGAAAAAAAGCCTATTTAGGTTGACTCAAAAGAACCAAAAAAATGGTAGAGAAAGATATGTGATAGGGAATGATGGAAGGAAGAGGGTAATTTGTATTTGTGACTCTTCATGTTAAATTGATTATCATCAAATTAAATTATTATAAGTACTCATATTGACCAAAAAAATTGTTGATTGTTGTGAAATTATATTATTATGAGTAATGTAGACAATATTTATGGATTATATAACACCTCAGTCTTATACACTTGACAAACTCAGACCTTAGTTGTTCTTCTTAGTTATGAACCTTTTCTCACTTCTACAAGTCTTGCATCTACTCTATCATGTGCCCCCTTGGCCTATCTCTTAGTTTGACCAGTATCATGTTGATGACCCAAGCCTTCTATCTTGACTAAAATTCTTAAAATATACTTATCTTCCACCTTTGCAAGTTTTGAGCATATATCTACTTTCTTACTCCCTAGACACTAATGTCCAAGATAGAGACTAGCGTCAATGATAGTGTCCTAACCCAATACAAGTGTCCAATGCCCTATATTCATCTATTTTGAAAATGAAACGTATCCTAATGGTCAACCTAAGCTCTTTAATATGAGTTAATTCTCCAAAGAGATTGATATAAATACAATATCAACTCTCATTCATTCCTCACCTAGCAACACAAGAACAATACCTAGTATTCATACCAAAGAGCATTCAATTAAGCAAAGCTTCCTTATTTTCTTCTATTTACATACCAATCATAGGTAAAACACATCTACAGGTCTGAAGTACATAAGGAGCAACCCAAAAGTCTGATTTGCCAAGTTACAAGATAGGTCACTAGTGTACTTGATTTATACATATTGCATGATTCACACACAAGCCAACACATAGGGGAGAACTACATCAGTCTAAGGTCCTCTTCAAAGTATTGGTTATGTAGATAATGCTCATTGACATAAAGGGATTTGGGGTTAGCTTGACACCATGTGCCCAATAACCCATTTTATCCTAAGGTTATTATGAAGATGAAAAATTAGGGGTTTGACATTTCATGAGGAATGAAAGTTGACCTAGATCTGAATACACTAGAGTGAAGGTGAATAAAAAACCAAAAGAATCCAAGTGGTCGTATCCTTTTCTAGTAGGTATTCCATATAGGACACTTATGTCAAACCCAGACAATAACATCAATGTAACTATCCTAGGCTGACATTAGTGTCTGTGGCTCTAGAAGCATCCAATCCAGAATATTCTTCTAGCATGCTTCATGCCTATTCTAGATCCAAAACTATGTTAGCATCAGAACCAACTAAGTATATTACTTCTTTATCATCTACATACATAGCTTAATTTTACTTTTTATATTTAGCCTATTCTCAGTAGAAAAAAATTAGTGTATGTTTATATCTGAGTTTAGCACTCAATTAGCCTATTATAGATTTGATTATCACCCTTATGCATTGTCATTTTTATATACCCCTTTAATAAGCATCTAGGTAAACCCAACCTAGAGAGACCTCATTTTAAGGTTAGACATTTAGTGAACCCAATCTTTGAACACCATTTTTGCCTAAGCATACCCTATATGATGCTTATTACCTACTTTGTCCTAAAATTTATATACTTTATATCTCTTATCATGGATTATATCGATTGCTTTGATGACTATGATTATGAAACTCTTTAGTTTTATATCAAAGGAGGGGTAAAAAATGATTACTCTTGTATCCTTATAGCTACTAAAGCATCTAATCTCAAAGCCTTGAATGGTGGTAACTGCTATCCCTTTAATCAGGTCTATACTCTCACCATTTCAAGAGAAGAGTTGAGCCATATTAAGGAAAATAAAGAGACTTTACCCATACCTCCTACACCACCATAATACAATTTTTGTCTTCGATATTTGTAAAAATGTGGATGCAAAGGCCAAGGATTGGGCAAATATGAGCAAGGTATAGCTCAACCTATTTTTCCTAAAAATAATATATCTCAGAAAGTCTTAGGATTTAAAGAAAAATCCATAAGACACCAACATGGAAAGTCATCTAAGTATGCCCTTCATGCACATTGTACCACACAAATGGGAAAATATGACCAAGAGGCTCCTTCATTTCATTATCAAAAATTCAGACAAATATATAATGAAATTATGAATTATTTACAAATAACTTATAAGGGGGACTTACTTTCAGGAAAATTAATTCACACCCCCATAATTCTTACATTGCCAAACAATATCCCCCTTAGCAAAGGTGATGGTTCCCTCATACCTTCATCATAACAAATTATTCCAATGGTCCAAGATATTCAAATGATATACCAAAAGTACCAAAGTTCAAATATCACATACAACTACCAAATTACCTTACATTTAGTGATCATGAACTTGCACTTTTTATACATGAGGATGATAGTACTCATATGCCTAGATTCAGAAAAGGTGGTGGGTTGGAACCAATGATAACACTTATGATAAACACCACTATTCCCATGGAATATTTTATGTCTATGATGACCACTATTGGGGATATTCAAAAACACGTTTCTATACTTCAAATGCAAATATATTTCCACAATAATAATGCAAATGTAACCTCATTCAATAATCAACCTCTTGTGAAATGTATATTTGAATATCCTTATCCACAAGGTTTTTAGCTACCATATTTGCCTCTCTTTAAAACACATAAAGATCCATTTGAGCACATGATATGTTATGTACATTATTTTTGGTCAATAGGAAAAAGATGACAAACTTTTACTAAAGGTTTTACATATGAAGATTTTAGACGAGGCTCATAATTGGTT
Organism: Torreya grandis; assembly: GCA_037957365.1. Lineage (NCBI taxonomy): Eukaryota > Viridiplantae > Streptophyta > Pinopsida > Cupressales > Taxaceae > Torreya > Torreya grandis. The sequence continues at coordinate 3,423,204 of JARHVA010001332.1, forward strand.
ATATAGTTTACCAAATGGTTCCTTAACCACTTTTTTACAATTAGAAGAAGCATTCTTTGTGGCTTTCAATATCCACAAGGTGCCAACACTTACATCAGAATATTTGCATAATTTCAAACAATGCAATGATGAATCCCTCCAATATTATATTATTCAATTCAAAAGTACATCATATGAGCTAGCATTAAGACCCTTAGATTTGGAATTACAATTTATCTTTAGTAGAGGCCTTCTTTCCCGATTAAAGGAAAGAGCATTTCATAAAAAATATGAGTAATTTACCCATTTATATAATGATATGAATATACATATGATTCCTTAATAATTACTCATTCAAATGAACTTAACATATCTCCCTCCAAATACCAAATTATTATTCCTCACACAAAGGAAGGAGATAAGTTACCTAAGGAGCATTATGAACAAAATACGGTATTTCTAATCTTTATATGAACAATTTGAAAATGTTACTTAACATGGGGTCAATCTAAGGTCCATAGCTTAAGCAAGAACCTCAAAGTGAACAACACAAAAAGCATCCATGCCAACAAGATTTAACAATTACCTTATACATGGGTGGTGCATTTTTTTTGCATAATCATATTGACCCTACACAAGCAAAAACTACTTGCAATGTAAGCTGCTTACAATAAATTGGCTTAAATCTAAAAAAATTAAAAAAGAGAGGTTGGAAATACTCCTTGGGTAACATAACAATACCAATTGCTTGGGGTATTAAAATAATTCAAACATGGTTTGGGTTATGCCTAGCATATCTCCACATGCACATTCACTATGAACTCTTTGGCTATACTAAATAGAGGGAAAAAATGATCCAAATTAGAAAGGTGTTTCCTTTCCTCATGAAGTCAAATTAATCCATATTTCAAATGATAACATTACTTCTTCTACTAAACATGCAAAACATGAGGAGGAACATCATATTTACCTTTTCAATCTATCCAATCATGATGCAAACAATGTAAAATATCCAACTTAGGGTTGTTAGGCACTGAGTAGGGAGATACCTATTACCATCCATTGGATGATATCATAGAGTAGTATCTTCAAACATCCCCCAAAATACCAAAAAAATAAAAAACATTCAAAAACCCAAAAATATTTTTTGGCACCTACATGTTGTATTGGATACTTGGCATATATGTGTTAGTTCCATGTTCATGGATGTCATATTCAGTTATTCCTACATACACACGCATGTGTTACACTTATATTTGAGTGTGATACATGCATACACAAATACATTATCTATTCTTATTTTATATGTTGGGCCTTCCCTCTACTCATGTCATGTAGACTTGAGGGCATATTCTTCCTTGATCTTGACACACACATGTTATATCATTATATGGTCACTCTACATTATTATGTTTGAGCTTACATATGTACTTGTACATACCTTTATCCATGACTATATTTTACACATGGTACTTGATATGCTGTACACTTGACATTTTTTCTTAACACATTTGATCCATGGGATACTATGACATGTTTATGCTAGTTGCTTATGCTTTACCTTTTTCACTTCCTTGAGTGTCTTGCCTTGCTATTATATTCCTTGATCAAGAATTTAAATATGTTCCTTTGCTTGTGCCTCCCATGCCTATGTATGCTTTATTTGACATTTTCATATGCCATTATTTGTTGTATGGACATTTGAATATGTCTTCTTTGATTTATTGTCATTTGACTAAGTCATTTTCCTTCGATTGTATGACATTTGAACATGCCCCTTATTTGTGGTCTCCTTGGACCATTGAATTTTGACTTGATTTTGAGTGCTCTTGTGTGTATGTGTGTTTATTTTCTTGTTGAGCTTGTACTTTTAATATCTAGACATTTCCATGATCCTTATCATGCATTTTAGGCCTTTATGTGATCTCATTAGTTATGCACTTCAATGCTATATCTACTTAGACATGTTACTTATATATACTATAGGATTCCATTCACAGATTATACAGTTGTAATATCGTTTTGAGGTGAGGTAACTACCAATTCTTGTCTTTTTATCACATCAAAGGGGAGGGAATATTAGTGGGGGCATGTCATAAAAGGTATTTTCTCCACACTTGACATAGTTTTCAAATTTAGTGGGGGCATGCTTTGGAAGCATGTTCTCCACACTTATTAAGTATTAAACATATCTAGATTGCATTGGGGGCATGTTTTAGAAACAAGTTATCCACATTGGTACTTATATCAATTTTCATATTTATCTAAAGATAGCGAGGGCATGCTTTAGAAGTATGCTCTCCACACTTAAACAATTTCCAAATTGGCCAAAACACAGGGGTATATGATTTAGATTCACAATTATGGCAAAATTCTATACATTAGTACCATTATTATACACATTTTTAGCATGAGACATATCTAAGGTGCATATGTTATAAAATTTATGCCTAATATTAAAAAATCTAAATCAGTTTTAGGTTCTAAAACATTTTTATGTACTATTACCACATCACAAAATTTTACATACTAATACCGTGGTCAAAATTTTATGGACTTTATTAAGATTATCTACACTAGTATTTGGTTCAATTTTTGGTATGGTTGAGGTGATTAAATCACTCAATCTTATGATATTTTAGGTTGGACTTGATTGTATCATCCAACCTCACTAGGTTATAAGTATGGCTAGGATGTACGGTTGAGCTAATCTTAACTACCAAGTGGCAACTCACCTTTGCTCCAAGGTTTGGGGAATGTGCCTTCCAATCTCTCTCTCTCTCTCTCTCTCTCTCTCTCTCTCTCTCTCTCTCTCTCTCTCTCTCTTTATATATATATATATATATACATATATACATATATATACATATATATATATATATACATATACATATATATATACATATACATATACATATACATATATATATATATACATATACATATACATACATATATATATATATATATGTATATATGTATATATATATATATATATATATATATATATATATATATATATATATATATATATATATCCTTGGATATATGTGTTGTCCCCAAAAGCTAAAAATGTCACTCATGTTTTGGGACAACATATGAACCATTTTGGTCCTGCAAGACCAAAATTGTCTCTTCCCTTTTCAAAATTTGTTCTGATTATTCAATTTCCATAAGTATGGCTAGGATGTACGGTTGAGCTAATCTTAACTACCAAGTGGCAACTCACCTTTGCTCCAAGGTTTGGGGAATGTGCCTTCCAATCTCTCTCTCTCTCTCTCTCTCTCTCTCTTTATATATATATATACATATATACATATATATACATATATATATATATATATACATATACATATATATATATATATATACATATACATATACATATATATATATATATATATATATATATATATATATATATATATATATATATATATATATCCTTGGATATATGTGTTGTCCCCAAAAGCTAAAAATGTCACTCATGTTTTGGGACAACATATGAACCATTTTGGTCCTGCAAGACCAAAATTGTCTCTTCCCTTTTCAAAATTTGTTCTGATTATTCAATTTCCTCATTCTCCAAGCTTTTTAGAAATCTACGAAATCTGCAAGTTCATTTTTATAGACTTAGTTTCTATGGACTTCAAGGCCTCAAAACTACGGACTCTGCAGGTTAGTTTTTACGGACTCCACAAGAAAGAAACGGGTTCAACGGGTTCAATCGGTTCAAAGGAGTGCCCAAAAGAAAAAATCCTGAGAGTGGAAGCTACCAAGTGTCATCTGCCAGGATGCTTTATAGTTTATTTCCAAGAAGCAGTGGAATGAGCCACGTGTCCCTTATAAAGCTCCTATAAGTTAGACAGATGCTGCCAAGTGTCCTCACCTGTTCTAGCGAAAGACACCACATGTCACTTTTTAAGATCAGTGAAAAGCAAGCAAAGTTAGAATTCCTTCGGGAAGATTTTCATTAGAAAAAGACAAAGCCAAGGAAGATTTCCTTTGGACAAATTGTCTGAAGGAAATCAAGGAGAAAGCCCAAAGAAATAAAAGCCTGGAGGCCACCTGGAAGATCCCGAAGGGTAGGTACCCTTGTGGGGGACACTCGACACTCAAAAAAAGAACCGTCTTTCAAGACTCGAAGGACAAGTTCCCTCTGAGAAAGATCAAACCTCAAAGTGCAGCAGAACATGCCACGTGTCCTTGGTAAAACTTGGTAGAAGCCGCCACGTGTCCTCTTCCGCAGGACTCTCAAAAGGTATCTAAAGCTTCGCGGAACATGCCACATGTCCCAATAAAACTCAATGAAAACTGCTAAGTGTCAACATCCATAGCTTCTTCTTTTTATTAAGGACTGTGGTAGGCCCCGGGTGAGTTGCTAAGGTCAAGCAGAAAGTGACAAGTGTCATCGTTCTCATGAATCTAAATGAGTCCCAACTATTTCTATAGTGTCTCTAGGATCTCGATGAAAGCCACCATGTGTCATATTCTGTAGGACTCTCAAAAGATATCTAAAGCTTCACAGTACATGCCACGTGTCCCAATAAAACTCAACAGAGCACGATAAGTGTCTATGTCCATGTTTTAAGTTTCTTATAAAGCTTCTTTCAATAAGCTTCTCTTAGAGTTCCACAAAAGGTGCCATGTGGCAACTGCAAAAGGTTTTAATATGTGTTTCTAAAAAGCAGCATAAGTCACCAAGTGTCCTCGCCTATTTCATAGTGGAAAATGACACATGTCACTTGCTAAGATCAGTGGAAAGCAACCTCAAGTAAAGAAAGAAGCAACAACAGATGATTTCAAAGATCAAAGGTTTAACATGGTTCAAGCAACCAGTGATGTCCCCATAGATGTTAAATTTAAGGTGATGGGATATCTGTTAAAATTTAAATATGGCACATAACCTGTGAACAAATTTAGTGACCGGCCAAAGAGATAGCCTGAGAGCTCAGATCACATAGATAAGGACAAAATACAGCAAGGAAAGGAGGAACGATGGAGAAAGATCAAAAATATCCATGCATGGGATATGTTTCTAGAAGGTAAAGTAGCCCACCAGGTGGACATTGGAGAGCATGAACATTCAATGGCGAGGCCTGTTTCTATGCATTGAATAAAGTAAATAGCTATGCACACATCAAGAAACAAATCAAGCAGCCCATATTAAAAATTGATGCTTGATCCCAGCATAGCCCATGGATAGAATTTAAAATGCATTGAAGGCATTGAATGCATCATAGGCCATTGTTTTTGTGAAACAAAGTGCCCAAGTCTTTCTTGGAGCACTATATATTAGAATCTCTCTTATTGTTTTAGGGAGATCTCTTTGTTATCAAAAAACAAAACTCTGCCCAAATTGAAAGGCATTACTGAGACTTTGAGCTCAGATTGTTGATCATATTTCATTATTTGAATAAGAAAACAAGTGATTTTTTAGATTTTGTGTTGGAATAACTTGGTTGTTGGGGAAATTATTCTTATGTCTATTTCCTTAATAATTTTTTTGTCCATTTAATTAAATAAGCAAAATTAGTGAAAGTAATCAAGAAGGTGTCCTGAAGCCAACTGTGGAGAGACTTTGTGCTGCCACAATTGTCTTTAGTTTGTCTAGTTTCTATTTCTGTGTAAAAGATCTTGGGACAACTTTGTGCCCTCATTATCCTTTATATTTCACTCTTTGACAGTTGAGGTGGAGACTTTGTGCTACATTTCATCCTACTGTGTTACTGTACCCTATTACAGTTACTTGTCACTACCTGAAAGGTTCTTGTTGTCTGCTAAACAACATTTTTGAAAAAAGAGGAGTGCCTTCTATCATTTCATCAGGATTTATCCTTTGATTGGTGAACATCATCTCTAAAAAAAGAGAGATGGATGGTGTTATCCTACCCTTGAGTGTTATTTTCAGTTTATTTATAGTAGATTAGCATATATATATAGCCCCTTCATACTTATAGGGAACCTCCCCTTGATGAGAAGAGAGATTTGTCTCTTTTTGATGTGGTAAACCTACACATTTGGCCAACCAATATTCCTTACTTTGGTTGATCAGACCTATTTTGCTCATCAATACGCTGGTGACAAAATATTCACCCAACAATTTTTGGTGACTCCGCTGGGGACACAATAATTTTGTGCAATTTGAAGCCTCAAGTTTCAGATTGAAACATCACCTATGTCTTACCTATTATCTTTATACCCTTATCCATTATAGATTCTAGCAACTCCATTCTGCTTCTTACCCATTATCATTATAGCCTTACCATATTTATCCATTCCTATTATATAATTTGATCTATAAACCAGATCTGCTGGGATAGAATGTGTAGTTTGAAGCTTCAAGCTTCAAGCAGAAGCAGAACCAGTTCTTTCTCATTTTTGTCCTACAATCTAGCAGATCCATAGTATACATGAAGCTAAAGGGCTAAAGGTATTGTTGACCCTATATTTGAGTTGGTACAAAAAAGTAATTATGATATTTTTCCTTCACCATCTCGCCTCCAACGAACTAGGAGATTTCTTCTTACTAAGGTCAAGTATCCATTACTAGGTGAAGCATCCATTTCTACTATTAATAAATCTTTGTCAATACTTACCCCTCTGAGATTTGTTATTTCACCTTTCCATATTCATACAATGGCAGTTCAAGGCCCTTGGGGTAACTCTTTTGGCCCACTCAATTTAACTCCACCTCTACATGAGTTACCACACAGTTCAAGAAAAAATTTCCCCAAGTTCTATGGTGATGGGAAGGTTCATCCTAATGAACATATTACAGCCTTCAGCATAGCCTGTGGCATAATAGGCATATAATTTGAGGATGTGGTAGTCAGACTATTTGTAGAAACATGGAAAGGTGCTACTGTAGACTGATTATACCACCTATAGGCTTAGTCAGTAACTGACTGGAACACACTCAAAGCTAAATTTGAAGCAAGGTTCAAACCTACAGAAGATGCACATGCCCTGCTGGCTCAACTCACACAAATGAAGAAGGAGCCTCATGAACCAATGAGGGATTTCATAGCCAAGTTTGACAAGATGAGGAACAAAATTCTTATAATTGCTCGGCCTATAGCTGAGAATCTCAAATGTTTCTTCATCAACTCTCAGCCTCCCTGAAGTGAGTTTTCTACTGAGACGTGCTAGCCAAATAGACCTTGCTACAGCTCAAGATTTGGCCACTGAGATAAAAGATGACCTTATTTTGGCAAGAAAAATAAGGAGAGATCCTAACAGAGGTAAATCTTCTTCATCTTCTGAATACCCATCTACAAGTACCACTGATCTAATGGTGCAAAAGCTGGCAAATGAACTGCTAGCCTCAAAAAGACAAATGGCCCAAGGTATGTCTACTCCTCCTTATCAAGATAAGTCAAGGGCAGCCAAATCATCTTCCTCCCCCATAGGAGAAACTTGCCATTGAAGCACCCCCAACTAATTCAGTAGTTGGATATCTTGAAACAGAATCTAATTTCTCTTTCCAGCCTAAATTGAACCAAGAAAATGACGCTGATCTCCTTATAGAAGACCAAGAAGAATCAACTAGCGACTCCAACATTGGTTTTTTGAATTACTAGGATGAACTCAAAAGTAAAGGTGAAGCAGTTGAGGGATCATATGCAGTGTTCAGCCGGTCCAAGAACCAGTTAGTCCATAAGCTGATAAAGAAAAGATAGAGGAGCAACCTCAACTAATAATTTCAATTACTAAATGTGGGACCACTCTGCCTTTCCAGCTAATGGACTCGGTGATTGCTAAGAAGGTAAGTACATCAAAAATCCCTACACCTTTTACTTCAAATTCACAGATCAGTTCCCCCTCTAAAAACCAAAAGGATAAACTCCCATCCTCTCTTCCTAGTCCATTTCAGTCATTTGACATAATTGACCATGTCAAGAAAACTAAAATTCAAATGACTGAATTTGAATTCCTACAAGCCAACCCTGAGCAGTTGGATAGATTGGTGGAGTGTGTGAAGAATACAGCTATCCCTATAGGACAAGAGATTAGAAAGGTAACTCATGATCCCCCAAGGAACATGCCCATCCCAAATAATCTTGTCATCACTCCTCCTACTACCCTTGGGAAAATAGATCCTTTCTATATTTTTCTATTGATAAACAATCACAAGTTGAGCAACTGCATCATTGATTTCGGGGCATCTGACAACATCATGCCTACCAAAGTGGTAGAATATCTTGGTCTTACACTGACCAAAACATTTAGTAGATGTTTCTCCATAGAGAACAAATAAGTGCCACTGCTGGGATAGATCAAGGATGCCCAATTTGCATTTGCTGCATTCCTAGAAAAGAGAATCAAGATGACAGTCCTGGTGGCCAACATTCCAGCCTCATATGGCATTCTACTTGGATGAATTTTTTGCAAGGATGTTGGAGGAGAGTTTAGCATGGACCTATCTGAAGTGAGGATCCCTATCAAAGGTATCATGCAGAAGCTGTTTCCTGAAAAAGAGATAAAATATGTGGTCACTAAGACATCAGCCATTGAAGCTCAAATTTTGTTTAAATATTTAGGCATGGGTAATTACTTCTTAACCACAAAATATATTCATGTTTTAGTAGATAAAAGTCCTATAAGTGATGATCCAAGAATTGACTCAGATAAGACATCGAAAGAATTGGTAGGGTGCAGTATAGATGAAAAAGGATCTTCCCTCTCTAATGAAGGAAAATCTAATAGAAGATCAAATTTTGATGATGTTTGGATGCTAGAATTTAATGGCAACTATTTCTCTACCGGTTCAAGAGCTAGGATTGTGTTGATATCTCCTCAAAGAGATATTTTTCATTCTTCATACAAGTTACAGTTCAGTAACACCAACAACATAGCTGAGTACGAATCTCTATTGCTTGGATATTGAAGGCTACTCGAGATAAAGACATTAAACTCCTTCATGCCAAAGGAGATGCTGAACTAGTAGTTTGTCAAGTGAGAAACCTATACAAAACTAAAAATTAGAGATTGCGCCACTACCGCAATCTAGTTTGGGATCAAATTGAAAGCTTTGATGCTTTTAGCATCTCTACCATACCTAGGAAATTCAATGACCAAGCTGATGCATTGGCTGTTTCACCAACTCTCTTAGTTCCTCACCCAGACTTCAAAGGAGACAAATACACCATTGAACTGGTCTTTCGACCAAGTGTGCTTGATAATGCTGATCATTGGCAAGTGTTCAATGATGATCACCAAATCATTACCTTCCTGGAACAAAAAGATAGATTTGAATGGCTACACTTCGAAGGCGGTGAACCTCACAAGTCTGAACTAGCCCCTAAATTAAGTTCAGACGTAGGTGAAGAATTCTTGCAGCTAATAGAGAATAAAATTCTTAAAGGACTGGTTTCCCTTGAGAAACTATTTGACAAGTACGATAGGTTCATCAAACAACATCAAATAGACTCAAGCTCCTCTAAGGGGTTTGATCAAATAAATTTGGGTACCAAAGAAAGTCCCAAGATGGTGAACATTGGGAAGTGTTGCACTCAAGAAGAGAAGTTCAAGTTCACTACTTTGCTCAACTAGTACATGGACATCTTAGTTTACTCCTATGATGACTTGAAGTCACTCCGGCCTGATAAAATTTGACATGACATTTCTCTCAAGGCTGATTCGACACCTTACTGGCAAAAGTCCGGGTAGTATAATCTAAAAATATCAAGTACCATTTTGTCTGAGATACAAAAAATGCTAAATGCCAGGATAATCTTTCCAATCCATCATTTCACATGGATTGCCAACATAGTCCTTATAAGGAAGAAGAATGGTGAAATTTGCATCTATGTGGATTTCAAGAATCTAAATCAGTCATCTTTAAAGGATAACTATCCTTTGCCTATCATGGATCAAGTGCTTTAGATAGTGACTGGTTTAGAGATGTTATCAATGCTAGACAGCTTCTCAAGATATAATCAGGTTGAAGTTGGTGAGGTAGACCAGTATAAGACTGCATTCACCACACCTTGGGGCATGTTTACATATAGAAGGATGCCTTTTGGTTTCATAAATGCTAATGCCACCTTCCAAAGAGCAATGGACCTTGCTTTCAAAGATGAAATAGGTAAATTCATTGTAATTTATCTTGATGACTTGACCATATTTTCTAAGCATCACTCAAATCATATACATCACTTGCAACAAGTGCTAGAATGCTGCCGCCAAAATGACATTTCTCTTAACCCCAAGAAGTCAATTTTTGGAGTAATAGAGGGGAAACTTTTTAGACACATTGTGTCCAAAGGAGGCATAAATATTGACTCAAATAGAGTCAAGTCTATCCAAAGGCTTACCTTTCCCACAAGTAAGACTGTTGTTCACTCTTTCTTTGGAAAGATGAATTTATTACAGAGGTTCATCCCCAAGTTTGTTGAGAAGACTAGACATATTGTAAGCATGATGAATGGAAAGGCCACTTTCAGCTGGACTAAAGAAGGAAAGTTAGCATTTGAGGATATCAAAATTTCCATTGACCACGCCCTAATTCTAGTTTGTTCAAACTATAACAAAGAGTTCACCATATACAGTTATGCTTCAGAACACACGCTTTCAACAATTTTGGTTCAATAGAATAAAGAAGGTATGGAATCTCCCATTTCCTTCATGAGCTATCCTCTCAAAGCTCATGAGCTAAAGTACTCAAACATGGAGAATCATGCTTATGTAGTGGTGAAGGTAGTAAAGCATTTCCATTTCTACATCTTGAATTCACAAACTACTACCTTGGTTCCTGACACCACGGTCAAATCCATATGAACTCAGCAAGAGTTTGGGATGAAAAGAGGCAATTGGGTTGCAAAGATCTAAGAGTTTGATCTGGTCATCAAGCCAACAAAGTTGGTATAGGGAAAAATCTTATGTCAATTAATTGTTGATAACAACCTAGAGGGAATAGAGCATGACGAATTAGAAGAAAAAGACACACCAACAGTCCTCTTTGTCTCTACTATGAATGAGTGGTATTCAGTTATTGATCATTTCCTTACTTATGATGAATGTTTTGCTGACCTATCTTACAAGGAAAGGAGGATTATCAAGTTAAAAGCTACCAATTTTATCCTCTGGAATAATGGCTTGTACAAGAGAAGCCTTGATGGGGTATTCCTTCGCTGCGTGGATAAAGTGTAACAAAACAAACTTCTAGAATCCTTCCACAATCTGGCCTATGGAGGACATTTTTATGCTCTTGTAACTGCCCACAAGATTCTTAGAGCCAAGTATTACTAACCAACTCTTTTTCAAGATGCTTATAAGTGGGTAAGAAAATGTGAACTATGCCAGTAGTTTGTTGGGAGACCCAAGTTAGCTACCCTACCTCTCAAGCCAGTGGTCATAGAGGAACCATTCCAGCAATGGGGAATTGATTTTATTGGAGTTGTAAACCCATCTTCAAGTGCCAGACATGATTATTTCCTTACGGTAACTAACTACTTCAATAAGTGGGTGGAAGCAATTCTAACCAAGCATGCTACTTCAGAAGTAGTGTGCAATTTCCTCAAGGAGAACATCATTTCCAAGTTTGGGGTCCCAGTCAAGATTGTAATAGACAACACAGCTTGTTTCACTTCTCAGGAGATTACTTAGTTCTATTTTTACTATGAGATTACCCTCTCTCACTCTTCTAATTTCTTTCCATAAGAGAATGGACAAGCTGAATCAAGTAACAAGAACTTGGTGACTATCATCAAGAAGCTGGTGGATGACAACCAAAAGACATGGCATAAAGCATTAGTTGATGCTTTATGGGTAGATAGAATTACTCCAAAAAAGGCAATTGGTATGTCTCCTTTCT
>JARHVA010001332.1:3440000-3550000 GCA_037957365.1 Torreya grandis
CTCCTTTTTGGTCACTTCCATGTCTAAATAAACATCAGACTGATTTCTTACAAATAACACAAATTAAGCCTAAAAATAATTGTTCATCCCAAATTCATCCACACAATAGACAGGTGCCCTAAATCATATCAATGCATCCCTAATTGGGGCATTACCCTGTACGTAATAATAACCTCTATTTGATTCATCTCTAGTTAAATTGTGACATAAAAAATCAACATTTTTGATCAAGGGTGAGGAATAACCTTACATAAATTCAAAAAATGCAATTAACCTGATTAAAATTACTTAATTATTTAAACCTAATTAAATGCACAATTGAAAAGTCCATGGCTAATTAGTGAATTTTTATTTTTATAAATTCATAAATCTAGATTTTATGACATCATCATGATATCACACAAATAGCTAAAATCCATAGCTTTTAGAATTCCCTATTTTCTAAATTCACTAATTAAATTTATTACTCAACTCTCATGACAAGCGGTCAAGTGGATCATGAAGAATTAATGAATTTCTATTTTTATAAATTCATAAATTCAACCAAAATATATTATATTAGTTTCCAATCCACTTGTAAAATATCAATAATTAGGTGAGAGACATAATCATTATTAACCCATGTCTCTCACATGGCCCTCATGATTATCTTTGACCCAACCCAAAGTTAGCCTAACTCAACCTAGGGTTAGGCTGACTCAACCAAGGTTAGTTATAAATTTAACCTCCCTAAGGTTAGAGTTAGTTTTGAGACCTATAAATATAAGTGTTGAGACACCTCTAAAAATAATCTAGTTAGTACAAAGAACTAATGCAAAATTGCCTATAGGAGAGCTTCAAATGCCAAGCCAAAGCCAAACCCAATGTTACCAAGGTGAAAGTGAGAGATGATACAAGGAGCACCATTTCCAAATAATATTTGATCATAGAATCAAGCACATCAATTCATGGCCAATACACAACTCTTGCTCTCAAGGAAGGTAAATATTATTTATTTTACCTTTGAGTGATAGTTACTTGTATTGTTCTCTTTCTCTTTGAGTGTCTAGGCTAGAGATGTTAGTTTTATTAGTGTGTTTTTGTTTGATTTTAATCATACTAACACAATACTAATCTCCCCTCTTATATTCTTATTGATCACATAATGGCATGCCCGGTTGGACACTCTTCATGAGTGCATACCCTACAAATCTTCTTATTATTCTTTTATTCTAATTTTTACTTAAAAACATCCCATAAAGTCATTATAAATTTTGATAGATTAACTATTTTTATCTAATTTTTTTAAAATATGTTTTATTTTTTATTAAAATCTTCTAAAAATTTTGTGTAAAAACTCTCTATATTTTAACATTTATCATCAAATTAGTGACTGCCACTTTTATTTTTTGGTTTTATACTACAAAACGGATGATACATAAATAATAGTTTTTTAATTCATTTTTTGAATATGAAAGTTTGTATAGAGGTGCGCCTTTGACCTATGAAAAACATCCCAATTTTTTTTAAGAACTGATGTATATTGTAAAAGTTATGGTGAAAACACTAACTACTAGTTTTTATCCCCTTTTATGTTCAGTTTTATTTTTAACTTTGATTTTGCATGTTGCCTTTGATTTATTGAGCTAATAAAACTTATAACAAGTTTTTTCAGGATTTTCAATCAATAATAAACCAATTTCATATTTATTTTGTTGCTTTAAAACCTTTCAAATAATTTTCAAGTTTTTACAAAGGCTAAAATTCATTCACACTTACATTTTGGTGCATAAAAATCATCTAACAACATTGATTTTATTTTTCAAAGTTTTAAAATACCAACAACAAAGCTAAGGGGATAAATTTAATTTCACATATTTCTTAGTACTTTAAAAAGAAAAATAATATTAGACTAAGTGCTCTTAAGAGCTTTATTTTTATTTATTATTTTTGTTTATTTTATTTTTTACCAATCAGACTTTATGTGTATGCTCTCCCCCTGTCCTCTTTAGGGAACTCAGGTGATCAAAAGTGCCTTTTTCATTTCCTTGTTTCTTAGTCTAAGCCTATAAGTAACAACATCTATGCTCTCTTTAAGTTTGAGCAACTTAGATGATTCAAAAAATGACCTTTAAAGTCCTTCTAGTTTTATTTGTTTCCTTTATTGTATTTAGCTTATACGTGGGAGCTCGCTTCTCCCTCACAAGTTTTTTAGGGGTGTGTTAACTTGGGGATTCATATCCCAAAATCATACCAACTTTGATCCATGGTGGGGTATAAAATTAGGGTATGTAATATTTGGATTACTAGGGGGCTATGTAGCTAGCCTCTCTGATCCTAATGAAAACTCGAGTCAGGGTTGGCTAAACATCAATATCCACTAATAAGTATATGGATAGAGTCTCTATGAAAAAGAATAGACCCTTGCATAGTAAGGTAGCTGGTATGAACTCAATTTATGTGATTTCACATCTAATGTTAACCACACTTGGGACCATCTAGATCACTTGAAACTTATAATTTTTAGACAAACCCCACTTACCACAAAAATATTATCAATGCAGAGAGAGTAACCCAAAGTTCCATGTCATTTTATGAATTCTTGAGAGAAGAGGGGGATAAACAACCCTAATTTTTCATGTGCATCTAATTTTATTAGATTAACAAATTATTCCTCTTAATAAGGAATATATCTATGGAGTTTGACAATATAAAGAAACCTTATCAATTTTTAGGGATAGGACAATACACTTAGGTGTTTTTGTGTCTATTTATTTTACTTAAATTATTTTGGGTCTGAAACTATTTTATTTGTAAAAAACACATCAAAACAAGTCCAAAACATTCACATTATTTTCACACCACTTTAGCCTAAGAAGTGTTACTCTGCTTGTTTCATCCTAAGTATTTGCCTTAGATTTTTTTCCAAAATCATTTATGTGTTACTTGTTTAAATGGGGCATCGTTACACTTTCCATTTCATTTCAAACATTTTCCTTGGATTTTTGATTCCAAAACCATTGTTATGTTATTTGTTTGAAGGAGCATCATTATGCTACCAAAATCATTTCAAACCACTTGTCATTTTTGATACCAAGTTCAAAACTATTGTTATATCTCTCTATTCCACATCATGTTGTGTTTCAAACCAAGAACTATGCCTATACCAATTTCACTTTCAAACTTAGATAAAGTCCAAGACCATTTTCATATACAAAGACCACCCTCTTTGAGATAATTGCCAAACCACCATGCTAATTATCATATTCTAAGATCACCCTTCTTTGGGCCAATTAAAGTATCAAATTTTCCCTTTTAATGATAATGGTAGTTGATCCCCTACTTATGCCAGTAATCCTCCTTTGGTTTGTGATAGCAACCAAACTCCATAACACCTAATGATTACCATTCTAGGTCCTCCTCCTTTGGTCTACATTAGCAACCAAGATTTGTAATGCCCAAGGATTACCATTATAGGACCTCCATTGGTCTACGCTAGCCACCAAACTCCATAACAGCCAAGGATTATCATTCCAGGCCCTCAACTTTTGGCTTGTGTTAGTAACTACGCTTCACAATATCCATTCATTACCATTTCAGGACCTTATTATTTAGCTTGCATTAACAACCAAACTTCTCAACACCCATTCATTACATTCTAGGCCCTCATCATTTGTCTTGCATTAGCAACAAAGCTTCAAAGCCCCCATTCATTACCATTCTAAGACCTTCCAAATTTGGTAGCTCATTATCCCAACAAAGTTACATAAGTATGAATTGATAGATCATAGTTACCATCCTATAGACATAACCAATCTTTGCTTAACCCATCATAGATGAGCCTATTTGCAAAGAGCTCATTATTGAACCACAAGTCATTCTTCATCCATTGACAACGTTCCCCCACTTTAGAAAATCCAAGCTAGTTTTTGAGCCACAATAGATCCAATCATTACCTCTCCAAGATCCATCTTTTAAGGACCAAAATGTGTTCAAAACTAATATTTTGTAACAAAGTATAAACCAAGGCCAAGATAACCAACTAATCCATGATGTTTTTGATGAAACACCTATTTGTGATGAGTTAACTTATGTTGAATCACCCTTTGACCCTTTCCCTTTGGTTGAGAAGTCTGACTTTGACAATCCAGTCTTTGTTGAGTCACCCCCTAATGATTATAATTGGATTTGGGAAAATCATTATCTCAACCATTGCCCTATTTTTAAAGAGCCTCACTTTGACAAACCAATCTATGTGGAGTTGCGTATTGACCAATTTATTTTTATTGAGAAGCCTCACATTGATTATCCTATCTCTGTGGAGTCCTTCTTAGCTGAGCCTATTTTTGAAGGGCCCATTATTTAACCCTAGGAAATTACTCATCTAATACCAAGCATTCAATATAGCATATTTGCTGCAACACCAGATGAAGAATCAACTTTGAAGTTAGGTTTTATTTTTGAACCAATATTAGATCTAGCATCATAAGTAGAATCAATGTCAGCTTCACTATCAGATTCAGAGTCCCTTGAGTCAGACTCAGCTTCAAAATTATAATACATTAATGATTTTTACAACATTGGTTACACATGCCTTGTAGATCAATTTGAATACATTTATGATCTTTCCATGATTTTCAAGGATGATTACTTTAGCATCAAAAAAATTTCTCCTAGTATCTTCTATGAGGATTGTGATACCTCTTCCCATTCCATTACCATTCCACATGCCATTACCAATAACCTACATAACCATTATATTGACATTCCACCTCCCATAAATGTTGATTGAGATCGATAGAATCACACCTTATTAAATGGCATCCATGATGACATATTAGTTGCATAATATCAAGGAGATCAAAATTGTATTCATGAAAAATAATAAAAATCTTATAGTGAAACCTTTTTGAAGGTGCTAGGGGGTAATCAAAATCCAAACTCAGCATCTTCTAGTGAAACCTTGTTTGAGGAGATAGAAGATAATGAAAATTAAAAGTCAACATTCCTTAGTGAAACCTTCTTAGAGGTGTTATGGGACAATCAAGACAACTTCATTGGTGAAAACCTCTTTGAGGAACCAATAGATGGGCACAATAGTTATTCAATGTTTGATGAAGACATTATTAATGATAACATCAATACAACTATTCTACAACATAATCAGATGGTATCATCTCTCAAGACCAAACAACAAAAAAATCTGGTAGTCCTATCGAGAGCATATTCAAAAGTATTTAACCTTGCCACAACCAAAATTATGTCAAATCTATAATCAAAAACATTATGTGTGCCTACAAATATTGATCTTTATTTATTGTCTAACCAATATGATTTCCATTATGATCCATCTCTCCATTGCTAAATCATACCTTTTATCCACTATTTATCTGTATTTACCATCCCTGTCTGTATTTTATTTTACATAGGCTATGAATACATGTTGTCTTACATTTTGGAGGAAATAGAATCAATGACCAATGAAGATCATAAAAACATTATTAGAGTCTAAATCAACAAGTTTTTGATAGAGTATCTATTCAAAAGGGGTGTGGGCTAGTAATTTACATAATTGTCCATTTTGGTTATATCATATTCTAATTAGGATGAACATCTCCACATCAATAGGAAAAATAGAATCATTTTCTTTGCCTTTCCATTATAGTTATTTCATACCCTATAATTTGCATTACCTTTTTACTTGGGGTCAACCCTATTACCATTATAGTCATTGCCCATTCTAGTTATATCATATGCTGATTAAGATGTGAATCTCCACATCAACAAGAATAATAGAATTATTTATTTTGCCTTACCATTTACCTTTTCCATTTTCCATTCACCTCACCATCCTTTCATACTCTACCATACATTTGAACTACAGTGACTTGAGGTCCTTTGGGACTATTTATGCAACACTCAATTTACATTAAGGTCAACTCGATCACCCCTTTTACCACAATATACCATTCTTTGCATTGTATTGTATCCTATACCATTTCTACCATGCCATTAATCCTTTTCCAACTAGTTATTTTTACCTAACCTTGCCTATCATGTTTGGTTTTGGTTCTGATTCATTTGTACTTCAAGCATGTTTAGTAGTCGATGATAAATTTAATTCTAGTAGTTATTTCAGATTTAAAATTTTGAATGGAAGTATATGAAAATAATATGATAGTGGTCCTAAAAATTGCACCCTTAATTTGTTGTTTCATTTCATTATGGTGCCATTGATTATAACTATGTTTGGGAAAATTAGTATTCCAACCTATGCTATTAATTATAACTGCCTATGGGTAAATTAGTAATGTTGACCAAATTTGACCCTACATGTCAAATTGGGACCCCTATAGGAAAAAAATTGATATTTATAGGTTTTTATGGGTATAATATTATGTCATAGGGTGTATTATAATCTTTTTAATGTCATTTCATATCATATTATCCTTGGTCATTAGTCATTTTAATGTTTATGTCTTTTGAGTCATTTTAAGCATCAAAATAGGGCATTAAATGAGTTGTAAAGCCTCCTTGGAAAGTGTAAAGTGTAAAAATGTTTATTTCATGTGATTTGTGTCTTATTATTCCTTAACAAACTGTTCATAACTTAAAAGTGATAGGTTCTTTACAAGAAAGGGCAATTTTCTTGAAAAAGGGAAGAGTTTGGCACTTGTACGACCCATAAAGGAGTGTGACACATGGGGTAAGGTCATGAGATGACTATTAAGCTTCATAAAATACATTTAAATTATTTAATTACTCTATAAGTGTCAAAATTGAGCTAAAACCATTCTACTTCTTCTTCACCCTTCCATGCACATAGAACTAGTCATCAAGTTTGTACTTGGTATAGCTAGCAGGGGAGGTTTCAGGCAAAACATATTTGGGAGGTGAAATTAAAATAAATAATATTCCATTTTATGTTTATTTTTATAATAATGGTGACCTATTATTCATTAACCATTCTTAAAAAGTTAGCCTATCTATTCTGTTTGTTAATCTGTGCACCCTATACGTTTTGCTATTATTTGGATGATTTTGTATAATCCAATTGGTTATGTTGAGTATATATGATGTTTAATACCTAATATAATGTTTTTAATTCTTTTTTTCATGTTTCAAGGTGTTTTGATGAGCAAATTATCTCAAGTTTACTAACTGGTCTCATTTGAAGACAATAGGTAGGTTTTCATCATTTGCAGAGTCTTCATGCTTTGATAGTGATTATATGGGGTGAAAATAAGTTTATGACAATTATTAAAATGTTATATTGGTATCCTTACATTTAAATTTCATTCTCAAAAAATAATATTCCATAGACTTATAGTTACAAGTGAGATGTAGTTAGTTTTCTCCATGAATGTCATGCACAGTCAACTAAGTAGACTATTTTAAGGTCTTTATCACATCCATGGAGTGGTAAAAAGTTTGAAAGAGTTGATAAATCTCATTATTAAATTGAAAATTAACTAATTATCACCAAATTACATAAGGATAAAATAACTATTATGGTCATGTGCAACATCCTCACACATTTTGCTATAAACATGCACCTACAAGTGCCTATAGAAGTTTTCAAATGTTGAAATGAGGTGTAGAAAATTTATTAAGGATTTTATATCATCATATATTGTTTTATCCATTTAAAAGATCATGTATTTATTAATAATGTTAAATTCATGATATCACTGCTCATACCATTTCACATATACTACCTGCATACTATTCAGGGTGCACATACATGTATCTCATGATGATGCCATGCTAGAATGAGAGCCTTAATGGTCATTTAAAACCTTTAAAGTGTGAAGAGTGAATTTTTTGGTATTTATATAAGCCTATAACTCATCAGGTTAAAGAAAAATGCACATTGTCTACAATTCTACACTTGCTGCCTGTACATGAAAATGGCCACCTACACGTGACACCACAGAGTCATGAAGGTGATTATATGGGGAAGCTTAGGCATATGATGAACTCATAATTGAAGTCCTATTGTGTTTTAAACCATGGTATACCCACTTTGAGGGATAGGTTGGCAAATGGAGTTGAAAATCACTTCCAAAGGCAATGATTGTAGGTTTAGGGACCATTATCCATAAAACAAGAAAATAGAGGTCTGGGCATTTTGGATGATAGCATATAATAAGTTTTCAAAGACTTATGATGAATATTGATGACCAAATATTATAGTCCCTACATATTATAATGACTTTTAAAAGTTTGAAGGGTAGATGATTAAGGGATAATCACTGTTGAGAACCTCAAAATTGCCCATTTATCTACTGAACTTAGGCAGTGACATCTATAGTTTGGAGATCCAAAGAGACTTTCCACCTCAAGGTTATAGTAAAAACCATGTTTCATGATTTAATAAGTATTATATGGTTTAGGATAAATTTAATGACCTAAGGGTCATTTCAAGGGATGATATATTGTGTTTTGGTTCCCCAAATGCACCTACAGGTGTCTCTATCTTTATAGACATTCACCTACAATAGACTTTAGCTCTTACACCATGAATGAAGTGAACTTAAGCATGGAGAATTAAAATTGGGATAATGGAATATGATTTTATAGATCATAAAAGGATATCCAAAGGAACATGACACAAATTCCAAGGTGAAACCATCACTTACAGGCTCCTTTGGTCAAAATAGTCATCTACAATCTGACTATGGTGTAACAGTGAGAGGAAATAAGTGAACTAGACATTGGTAGGTCTGCAAATGCATTGATTTGAGTTAAAAATAATATGAAATGAAATAAAAGATATATAGGAGGTATTAGAACATAAATTTAATGACAAACACCAAGTTACACCTATAGGTGGGCCCCTATTCTAAGATAGAGAACAATCAGGTCTAATTTGAGCAAGGCATTTATAAAGAAGCATGCAGATAATGGGGGTGATGAATTGGTTAGAACACTTTGGTTAAGGTTTTTATGGAATTAATACACCCTCATATAACACAAAAAAAGTAGGGAAAAGGTTATAATAATGAAAAACACAGTCCATATGGTAGAAATCCTACATACAGTCTACCTTCTAGGGGTCTATTTTAGGTTTTGGAAGAGTTGAGGGGAAAAATGATATAACCAAAGTCTATAATTTGGTATGTAGCATATTTTTAACTTTGAGGGACTCATATAACACTCATTTTCTATGATAAAATAGGGTATGTGCCCTCTATTTTGTCTCAGATAGAGGGCACTCCCCTCATACATAAACCTTGTAGTTTTTGAGGATGGGAGATAAAGGATGATCCGGGAGTTATTTTGACATTGTAGAGAGATTTAGGAAGATGGGATACACCTAAGAAAACATGATGAACATTTTTTATGAGGATGAAACTCAATAGGGTGTTCTAAACCCTCAAGTATGCAAGTAGGCCTATCAAGCATAGTTTAGGCCTAAAGCCAAATGGAGAATGAATTTCACTTATAGTATGGGGTGAAAATTATAATGGTTTGGATAATTTATATGGGGGAACAATAGAGGAATATAATTTATTTAGATGCAATGGAATCCATCAAAAAGTCATTTTGATCTTTAAGACAACTCATGCCTATAGGAAATGGAGAGAAGAGCTTGATATAATAACTTTAGTTTCTCATATCTCCTTAGACACCATGCATGGAGATATAAAAATCTTGGAGGTGTTAACAAGGGTCTTGATCTGCATTCTTATGGAATTGGTTTATGATTTTAATGTTGCATCTTCATGAATGAACCTTAAGAGTAGAAGTGACTAAAAACCCTTGTAAAACCTAGTTCTAGAATCGATGAAGAAAACAAGGTTGGAGGGATATCCGAACAAGATGGAATGGGCATGAAAATTAT
The DNA here is from genome assembly GCA_037957365.1 of Torreya grandis. Classification (NCBI taxonomy): domain Eukaryota; kingdom Viridiplantae; phylum Streptophyta; class Pinopsida; order Cupressales; family Taxaceae; genus Torreya; species Torreya grandis. The sequence continues at coordinate 3,449,827 of JARHVA010001332.1, forward strand.
TTTTAAAAGACCCTTCCCATCCACTTGAGGTTTTTCATATCTGTATGGATAGGGTAAAAAAATTACTTCCTTTGACTATTTTATGCATTGTATAGGTTATAGAGAATTTAAAGAGATGAAAACAAATTTAAGATAAGGATTAGGACTTAGGATAACCCCATATGTTCATTTAATTCATAAAAATAATCCTAAATGTCCCTACCAGAGCTCTCATCTTAGCTAGTCAAAACTGGCATAGCGAACATGATAGTGAGAAGGGTGAAACTTCAAGTGGGAGTCTTTTTAAGGTGTGACTGATGCCTCTAAGGCCATACAGGGTATTTAAAAGTTTCATCCACTTAATTTTATTAATTTTCATATAAAATTGATGCCTTTTTGGAGGCCAAGTGTGTAGGGTGTGTGAAAGAAGAGTTATTTTGATTGCAACTGGTGATAACTCATTTTGGGAAGATTTAAAATGACCAAGACTACAAAAATGTATGGAAAGGCACGTCTAAAATTCTTCCCTCTCATTACAATAATCAGACCTATCCATAATTAGTTTTAATATGTTTAAATAGGGCTAAATCATGAAGGTAGTTTTTTGAGCCAACAAAGGGAATTTCATGCCACTTTTCATGAGTTTTATGACTTGGAAAGCCACTTGTCTCTTTTTACCTTGCATGGTCCATTTCATACCCTATTCTCATGCACAACTAACCAACTCTCTTAGCTTGACAAGTGACCTTGTGACATTTTAACTTCTCTCTTCTCTTCTCTATCTCAAGTTTTATAAGAACTAGCCATTTTGGCCATTGTAAATTATGATCCACCTGAGTATGGAGAAGCCCTACTCATTTGAATACCATGGATCAATAAATAATACTAATTTTTACCTCTTAAATTAATATTCATAGTGTGTTTTACTTGGATGATTGATCTTACTTAGTGATGACTCTTGTTTCCTTAGCATGTTATCTCATTCTCTCACCTATTTGTAATTATAAATCTTATTCTTGCAGGTCATGTGAAGTGTTTTATTGATGTGTCAAGGTTTAGTGAGTTAGTATATTCAAATAGTGCCATCTTAGGCCTCTTGTCTAGTCCTCCTAGCCTAAACATTCATCACAACCTCATAATGAAATATTGATGTGAGAAGATGTAGATTAGAGAAGTGTATGTTTGGTTAGTCCCTTGTTCTCATGCATAACATGTAGCTAGTTGGTATTCATCAATACTTTGGTGTATCACCTCCCTTTGGATAGTTTTATTTCAGTTTTCTCTCCCTTTCCCCTCACAAGTTTAGGTGTAGTAGTGGTCTACAAGTGGTATATCAAGGGAGCTAGCCCTATCTAGAGATTCACCTCATTCTTAGGCTCACCCATAGCCTAGAGTTGTTTCAATTATGCCACTTGGATGAGGAGAGATAAGACATCTCCTCAAAGGGTATAAATTCAAGTGATAAAAAGTACCACTAACCCTTTGTCATTATTTCCTAATTATAACTGCTTATGGAAAAATTAGGGACAACACCTTTACCATGCATTATCACATCACCTTGTCATTACTATTATCATTTTATTTTCCCTTTAACTTCACCTAAAACTTGTTGATACTTAGTCAGATACCTTTTATGTGTGTGAAACTATAGTGAGTTGAGGTCCATTTGGACTATGTAGGCAATGCTCAATTCATGTTGAGGCTAGCTCAGTGACCCCTTTTCCACCCTCTCACCATTTTATGAGCATTTTAAGTTTGAATGCTCTTACCATTTTTTAAGCAACATAAGCCACACTCTCTCCATTTTATGAGTTGGACCATTCTATATCTCATGATTCTCAATTGAGTTGAGATGTCTAGAAAAACTCAAAAAACATGGAAATATGCCAAATTATTCAAAACATTCTAAAAATGTTCAAAACAATCAAAAATCTATTTTATTTTATTTAGCATGTAAGGTATTATACAATTCATATAAAGAGGGGTACACACCAAGCATATGGTAATATGATTACATAAATATCACCTAAGGTGCATACAAACATTTTTTACTACTTAGGCATTGTGCCTTCATCTAGTTGTTCTCCCAACATTATATTGATTATCTAGTGACTCCAGACTTAAATTGAGCCATCCTCCTTGATGATTTCTTACTAAACTAGTATCATTGACATTCTTTTTCAGACATATTCAACTTACATGTCTAGTTTTCCCATAGTTTCTACACATTATTATAGGCTATGCTACCTGATCCATGTTCCTCCCTACATCGATGGCTATTGGTGGGCCTATTCTACTCCCATCTTCCACATGCATCACCCCAATAAAAAATTGTAATACACTCTTTGTCTTGTACCATGCTCAGCTGATGCATCCATGACATCTATCTGCTCATTTTATTGAGCCCATGTAAGTAACATCAATTGTCACCTCATCATGCATCCCCTCAGATAGTGGGGAATTCCTCTACGATAAACTGGTAGCTACTTATTTTCCATTGGATTTTGGTTACACTTCACTACTCTACATCTTATGTAGTGAAACTCATGCCTTCTTCATTACAACTAAGGTTGAGGCTAAGGCTAAATATGCATTGGTTGTTGTTGTTATAGTAGTTATTTTAAAAGGTCCATCACTTAGTGCAGTGTATGAAATATCTTCACATTCACCTCATAAATCATGGTAGAAGGTGTTATTCATTGATTATCCCTACCTGAGTTCTCATTGTTTCCATTATGTGCCATTATCAACCTTCATGCTTCCCTACTCTATTGTGACCCTATAAATTAAATAAATTCATGTTACAACTTTGTTTTTAGGTTAATGGGTTATATAGCCTACATGATCATTGTTACTTATTGATGTGTTATACACTTTGATAATTGAATGGGTCCTGTGACATCATCAATTCTATCAAACATTTGTGCCACTTTCAAAAATTCATGTCCACTTACCTTTCAACATGGACATGTAATCCTCGATCAAATGGTCATACTTAAAAATTAATTATATGCGATCACACTCCTCTTTATTTATTATATCATGTCATTGTGCATCGTGGATGTCCATGTACTACAATCAACATCCAATGTTTTGTTTTGTTTTCATATATTGAGGTCCTTGTGGGGTTATTTTTTTTTAATGAATTTCAAATCTACCCCACTTTATCCACCTATATATGCAATATATTGGGTCATTGAGATTCATGTTGGCAAGGCCCTACTTAATGAACCCCATAGATAACTAGTACTAAGGTACTAGGGTAGAAGATGTAGACATAACAACCTTTTACCAAGACTGGATCTATAGCTCTTAAATTAGGAAAAATATGTCCCCTATCACCTACCACACTAATTATTTTTTACCAAGTAGAATCTTCAAAACCTTTAAATAAAATCTTTGTAAGTCTCTACTCAGCTACAATCCATAACACTCAGCTCATAGTGATGATGACCTTTTGTAAAAAAGGCTCTACAGATCTCAATAGAGTCCCATATTATAAAACTTAGATCATAGTGATAACTAATATTATTTTGACTTAAGCCCTCTCATAATTTAAGAATCCATAGCCTCCTCATGAAGGAAGCCTTATTTTGGCTCAACTCCATCAAAGGCAATTTGTGGTGTTTAACATTGTGTTAGGATCTTATTTATCCTACCTTCTATGTCACTAGTCTCTAATCCTAATGAATGTGGGTTTATTATGTCGACTTATTACTATTTACAAATATTCTAACACCATGCTCTCATAGTTTGGAAAGCAACCTAAGCACACACTCTCACTATTTTGTGAGTGGTATCTTGTCAATCTCTAATGAGTTAAGATACCTTAAAAATTCCAAAAACATTCAGAAACACCTATAAAATCCTAAAAATTAAAAAATTTGACTTAAAATCTCATAGATATCTTAAAACAAAAAAATCTAAAAACATTTATCCTATATAAACTAGTCAACCATCCTCGATCTCCCCTACTAGGGGAAAATCCATTGTTTTCTCTAATCTATTTCACTATTATTGGGGGTGTGACCTTATCTTTTCATGTATCCTTGCTTAAGGGCACCATTCAATTTGCACTTCTAGGGCATGCTTGCATCTTTCACCCTATGGGGGAAAAACCAAAGTGTGAAACATATACCAGGATATGTTATCCCCACATGTTGTTCCCTTGAATATCCTTGCTCGAGGGCACCATCTGTTTATCATTCCATTGAGCCTTCACACATAGATGTTGACTTGGTTAATGATAAGATGCTTTATATTACTTTTAATTTAAAGATTTTTGTGTGTGTGTTTGCTAAGTTGTTTATTTTTTTGCCTATTTGTTTGCTTTCATTATTGTGCCTCGACTCAGTGTGTATGCATTCCTTAGGTGATTCCTTGTGCATTATTTTTTAGCCCATCCATAATCATATGTTAACATTGTCATCATGGTTTTTATCATTGGTGCATTATTTTCTATTATTTATTGGATCAAAATTCAGTCCTTATGCATATTATGAACTTATCACCATGGTCTTTTATATCATGGTATATCCCATCACATCCTAAAAAAATTAGTCAAGGGATCTTACAAGAAATGGTTCCACAAAAACTTCTCCTTTTTCACTTTGGCAAATCCTCCCACTGTCCTTGATCAAATCAACCCATTGACCATTCTAGTTGTATTAATGCTAATAATGACATCCATCTCTACATTGACAAGTACAACTAAATCATTCACCTTGATCAATTCTTATTATTATATTCTATTCCTCATTCTATTTTATCCCATTTCTGAGTGAACTACATTGGCTTGAGGTCTATTTAGACTATGTAGGTAGTGCTTGAATACATGACCTATCTCAAGTTATCTCAACCACCTTTTTTCTTCTAATCATCTCTTTAATCACTTTTTTTCAACCTCCTATGATTGGTTGTTTGTGGCTTCTTTAGTCATTAGGCCATCACATATACATTTTCACCCACTCATATTTAATTTGTGTGATAGACCATATCCCTAAGTTATGCTTGCCAATATGCCTTACTGGGGCATAACTAGTTTATCATGTTTGAATTTGACCTAATAAGGTAAAATAATTATTTAATCAAGGTCATCAAAATGATTATAACCAACTTTGGGAAAATCATTAATTTGACCCATCTATCCTGATGGGGCACATACCTATACTACTAATTATAATTGCCTTTGGGCAAATCAATGTCTCAACCATTATTATTGATTATAAATGCCTTTGGGAAAATAAATATTTTCATCAATTCATGTAAGCATTAACTTAATTAGATTAATCTCATCCATGGGTTAATTTATTTATTCTTCTTAATTATTTTTGAGGGATTATCCATCAATTGTATGTGTTGGCCACTCCCTCGAGGGGGCATCATGGGCTTCCCAAACTTTCTTTAGAGCATCATTTTTCAATCATTATCTTCATTTTTCTTCTTAATAAAATTTTCATTCTTTGAAAATATGTTACTATTCTTATGCCTTACAACACCTTCTCAAATAAGGGAAAAATATAGACACTCCTTTTTGGCCACTTTCATGTCTAAGCAGACATTAGACTAATTTATTATAAACAACATAAATTAAGCCTACCTATAGCCACTATTCATCCCAAATTTGTCTGCACATTAGACATAAGTGCCATAAATCATGTTAATGCAGCCCTAATTGGGGCATTACACTATATGCAATAATAACCTCTCTCTAATTCATCCCTAGTCAAATTGTGACCTAGCAAATTGACATTTTCAATCAAGGGTGAGGGATAACCTTATATAAATTTAGAAAATGCAATTAACTTGATCAAAATTACTTAATTGATTAAACCCAATTAAATGCATATTTGAAAATTCCATGTCTAATTAGTGAATTTCTATTTTTAAAAATTCATAAATGTAGATTTGATGACATCATCATGACATCAAACAAATATCTAAAATCCATAGCTCTTAAAATTTCTTATTTTTTAAATTCACTAATTAAATTTATTAATCAACTCTCATGACAAGTGGCCAAGTGGATCATGGAGAATTAATGAATTTATAATTTTTTAAATCATAAATTCAACCAAAATATCTTCTATGAGTTGTCAATCCACTTGTAAAATATCAATAATTGGGTGGGAGACAATTATTCTTGACCCATGTCTCTCACATGACCCTCATGATTATCTTCGACCCAACTCAGAGTTAGCCTAACTCAACCCAAGGTTAGACTAACTCAACTAAGGTTAGTTATAAACCTAACCCACCTAGGGTTATAGTTAGTTCTGATACATATAAATACAAGTCCCAAGACACCTCTAAAAATAAGTTAGTGAAAAGAACTAATGCATAATTTCCTATAGGAGAGACTCACATGCCAAGCCAAAGTCAAGCCAAATCTAAATCTAAGCCCAACATTAATAAGGTGACAAGGAAAGATGATGTAAGGAACACCATTGCAAAAGAATCTTTGATCACACAATTGAGTACATTAATTCATGGCTAACATACAAATCTTGCTCTCAAGTAAGGGTAAATATCATTTGTTTTGTCTTCATTTGATAGTTGCTTGTATTGTTCTCTCTATCTGTTAGTGTCTAGGCTAGAGGTGTTAGTTTTATTAGTGTTTTTTTATTTGATTTTAATCATACTAACATGATACTAATCTCCCCTCTTAGATTCCTATTGATCATATGTCATACACAGCCAGGTACACATTCATATCCTTTAAACTATAATTTTCATTACTAAATTAAAGGGGAGGAAAATGTAGATGATAGTTATGGATTATTTAGCACCTCAATCTTGTACACTTGAAAAATTCAAGCCTTGGTTATTCCTCTTAGTTTTGGACCTTTTCCTACTTCTCCAAGCCTCACATCTACTCTATCTTGAGACCCCTTGGCCTATCTCTTTGCCTAAATAGTCTTATGTTGATGACCCAAGCCTTAAATCTTGCCCATAATTTTGAAAATGTACTTATCTTCCACATCTACAAGTTCAAATCTTGTATCTACTTTCCTATTCCCTAAACACTAACATTTGATGCAACCACTAGTGTTGATGCTAATGTCCTAACCCAATGCAAGTGTCTTGTTTCCTAAAGTCATCTGTTTTTCAAATAAAACATATCCTAATGATCACCCTAAGATATTTAATGTGAGTTAATTATCTAAATGGATTGCTATAAATACAAGATAAATCCTCATTCATTCCTCACCTAGCAACATAATAAAAATACCTAGTATTCATACCAAAGAGCATTCAATTGAGAAAAGCTTCAATTTTTCTCCTATTTCGATAACAATCATAGGGATAACACATATATAAGTCTGAAGTAATGAAGGAGAATCCTAAGAGTTCAATTTACCAAGTTACAAGTTTAATCACTATTGTACTTGCTTTCCACATTTTGTATGATTTATACACAAGCCAACATGTAGGGAAAAAATACATCAATTTGAGGCCCTCTTCAGAGTATTGGCTATGTAAGCAACACTCATTGATAGAGGGGTCTTTGGGGTCAACTCGACACCATGTGCCCACTAACCTATTTTTACCTAAGGTCACCATAAACATAAAGAACTAAGGTTTTGACATTGCATGAGGAGTGATAGTTCATGACCTAGATATAAATACACTAGAGTGAAGGCAAATATAAATCCAAACTCATTCAAGTGGTCACATACTTTTATAGTAAGTATTTTATATAGTACACTTACATTGAAGGTAGACAGTAATATCGATATAACCACCCCAAGTTGACATTAGTGTTTATAACTCTAAAAGTGTCCAGTCCAAAATATGATGACTATTCTAGAATCTTCTTCCAGTCTACTTCCTACTTGTTCTAGATCTAATACTGTAATAAAATTAAAACCAACTAAGTATATTACTTCTTTATCATTTCCATAGATAACTTAGTTGTAATTTCAATATTTAGCCCATTCACAGCATAATAGATTCAATGTATGTTTATATCTAAGTTTAGCATGTAATTATCCTATTTTAGATCTAATTATAACCCTTGTGCATTATCATTTCTATATACCCATTAAATAATCATTTAGGTAACCCCAACCTAGAGAGACCTTATTTTAGGGTTAAAAAAATACACATTACTTAGAATTATTATGAAATTATATTATTATGGGTACACACTTTAGAATTGTTATCCAAAAAAATATTGAAGCTTATGTCATACAATGGATAAATAAAAGAGAAACATGGAGCTCTTGGGCAAGGAAGAATATTTTGAATTTGGAGATGCACATGAAAAATAAAGTGATAAAATAGAGAACCTAGAATGATGTATTAAAATATATGAGGTGATAGATGGAGAATTTATAATAAAGATTGAAATTAATTGGGACTTAGGGTGATAGAATGATAGAATTATGGTGAATGTTGGAGAACATAGAATATAAAATGGGGCTTCTAATGTTGATGAATCTTTGGCCGTAGGACATAATAAATGAGAATTGGAGTTAACAAATTATGACCTCAATACAGTGAACAAAGCTTATAACATTTTTTCAAACTAGAAATTATGATGCAGAGGACAGCTAATTCAAGGTCATTCTCTAGCATATTATCTTTAAAGAGTCATAAAACAATTAGGGATAATCCATTTACATCTAGGCTTGAAGGTGAACTAGTTACTTTGGAGGTTGATGTTACAATAGTTAGGAATAATACCGATATGACTATAATAATCACACACAATTGAAAATGAGGATTTTAAACTATATCTAGGTGATTTTGAGGAATGTAAAATCATCTACAAATTTAGAGGAAGAATGCCTAACATGGATGAGGTAATAAATGAAATAAAAAAAATGGCATGATAATTATGAGATTATTTTCTTTCCTAAGAATTTATTTGTAGCAACTTTTTCTTGCTCAAAACTTAGAAACTACAACCAAGGATTAAATTCAATGGTCTACCTTTCCTTTAATGAGTTTTGTTGATGACACTTATCTAATAAACATTACCCTTCAAATGATAATATAATTTATATTAGAAGAAGAAAAAATTATATAATATAATTTATAATTTTTTACAGTATATGTAAACTTATACTTTACATATAGAGATAAAAAATCTATATGCCAATATAAAAAGTGTGATTTACAATTGCCATGATTTTAAATTTTATAGAGTATAACATCTAGAGGTATTTAAACTCTAAATGTGTATGATAATATACCAAAAAAACATGCAAGTGCTAATTAACCCATTCCTCCTAAAACATATGACCTATAATATCAACGAAATACATGTTCTTATTACTAGAAATATAGAGGAAAAGGAGGAAGATAAAAATATATCCTATTTAGGTTGACTCAAAAGAACCAAAAAAAAATGGTAGACAAAGATTGTGATAGGAAATGATAGAAGAAAGAGGACAATTTTTATCTTTACCTCTTCACATTAACATTATTATCATCAAATTAAATTATTGTGAGTACTCACATTAACCCAAAAATTGTTGATTGTTGTGAATTTATATTATTATGGGTACACACATTACCTAGAATTGTTGTTCATAAATCTTGAAGCTTATGTCACACAATGAATAAACAAGAAAGAAACATGGAGCTCTTTCACAAAGAAGAAAATATTTAATTTGGAGATGCACAATAAAAATAGAGAATCTGGAGCGATGGATTGAAGGATTTAGGGTGATAGATTGAGAATTTACAACATAGATTGACATTTCTTAGGATTGATGGTGATGAAATGATAAACTTAGGATGAATGTTGGAGAACATAGATTAAAAAATGAGGCTTTTAATGTTGATGACTCACAAGACTTGGGACATACTAAAGGATATATAAAGGTGATGAATGGTGACCTCAAAATAGTGAACAAAGATTCTGCCTTTTTTTAACTAGAGCTTCTGATGTAAAGGTCAATTAGTCCAAAGTCATTCTCTAGTGTACTATCTATGAAGAGTCATAAAACATTAGGGTTAATCCACAAACACCCAAGCTTCAAGGTGAACTAGATACTTTGTAGGTTGATGTTGTAGCGATTAGGAATAAGACCACTGCAACTATAATAATCACACACACAATTAAAAATGAAGATTTAAAACTATATCTAGGTGATTTTGAGGACTATACAATCATCTACAAATTTAGAGGAAGAAGACCTAACATGAAGGAGGTAAGAAATGAAATAAAAAAATATTTGGCATGGTAATTACTAGATTATTTTCTTGCTTAATTTTTTTTTTCTAGAAACTTTTTATTGCTCAAAACTTAGAAACTACAACCAAGGCTTAGATTTGATAATCCATCTTTCCTTTAATGAGTTTTGTTGATGATGGTTATATATTCAACATTACTATTTAAATTTTAATATAATTTATATTAGAAGGAGAAAACATTAAATAAAAAATATATAATTTATAATTTTTATGGGTCTATATATACTTCTACTTTGCATCTTAATATGATCATCAAAAAAAAAATCATGGTAGAATAAGAAAACATTAAATAAAATATATACAATTTATAATTTTTTATGGTCTATGTAAACTTATACTTTACATATAGAGTATAAAAAATCTATATGCCAATTTAAAAAATATGATTTACAATTGATATGATTTTAAATTATATAGAGTATAACACCTAGAGGTATTTAAACTCTAAATGTGTATGATAAAATACCAAAAAAACATGCAAGTGTTAATTAACCTATTACTCCTAAAATATATGATCTAGGATGTCAATGAAATACATGTTTTTATTACTAGAAATATAGAGGAAAAGGAGGAAGACAAAAGGATAGAAAAATATATTCTATTTAGGTTGACTCAAAAGAACCTAAAACAAATGGTAGCTAAAGATTTGTGATATGGGATAATGGAAGGAAGAGGGTAATTTGTATTTATAACTCTTCACATTAACATTGATTCTCATCAAATTAAATTATTAAGAGTACTCACATTGACCAAAACAATTACTGATTATTGTGAAATTATATTATTATGGGTACACACATTACGTATAATTGTTATCCAACAAAATATTGAAGCTTATGTCACATAGTGGATAATAAAGAGAGAAACATAGATCTCTCAGACAAGGAAGAAAAATTTAAATTTGGAGATGCACATGAAAAATAGAGTGATAAAATAGAGAATCTAGATTAATAAATTGAATAATTTGGGGTGATAGAAGGAGAATTTGCAATAGAGATTGACATTTCTTGGGACTTAGGGCGATAAAATGATAGAATTAGGGTGAATGTTGGGAATATAGATTTAAAAATGGGGCTTCTAATGTTGATGACTCTAAGACCTTAGGACATAAGAAAAGAGAACTAAAGGTGAAGAATGATGACCTCAAGATAATGAACAATGCTTCTACCATTTTTTATAACTAAAGCTTTTGATGCAAAGGTCACCCAGTCCAAGGGGATTATCTAACACACTATCTATTAAGAGTCATAGAAAAATAGGGCTGATCTATCAACATGTAGTTTTGAAGGCGAAATAGCTGATTTGGAGGTTAATGTTACAACAATTAGGAATAAGACCGCTATAATTGCAATAATCACACACAATTAAAAATGAGTATTTTGAAAAATATCTAGGCAAGTTTGAGGACTGTACAATCATCTATAAATTCAAAGGAAGAAGACATATCTGTTAGGATGTGAAGTCACTATTCATAGTCACTATTCACGAATCACTATTCATGAGTACTATTCATGGTCAATATTCATGGTGATATGGCCTAGTGGTGATATGGATGGTTAGTGATGTGGCTAGGTGATGACTTGGCATGACCCATATTGGGTGGTATGGCTCATAGAGAATATTTTAAGGTCAAAAGAGGAGGTGAGGTCAAAATTGGGAATCTTTTGGCTCACACATGTGTGCACATGGAAAGTGGGAGACAAGGATCACTATGCAAGATTGAGGTTACATGTGATGGGAGTGGGGCATAACACTCCACCAAGGCACATGGGTTTGTCCTAGGTAGTCACATGGGTGGTGTCACATGGTGAAAAAGACAAAAGAGTTGGTGTGGGTCAAATTTATAATGGATCCCATGATTCTCATGTGTGAAAAGAGTCAAAATATGATTATAAGTATCTTTTGGATGATCACATGGAAAATGAAGACAAAAAGTTTATTATTGTTTGTTCTCACTTGTAGAGTGGGAGACAATGTTTGGAGCCACATGAAAGTGGCTTGGATCTTGTCTATAATGGATGGACTACTTTTTTGACCCTTGCACATGAAGATAGACAAATTTTGATGATCATTGTTCAACCTATATGGAATGTGGTGAATTTGTTTGCACCACTATGTATCCTCTCTCCCCCCAATCTCTATCTTGTTGTAAATGATATTAATAAGCATGAAGGTCTCTTTTTAATTCATTCACTTAATGGATCCATGCAAGCCTTGGGCTTGCATGCTTAAAGATTGGATCTTGTAGGCTATATTATGCTTCATCCACAACCTAAATGCTTCAGGTGGAAGCATTGAGTGCTTTATTTATAAGCACTAAAAGAGTTGCTATGAAGGAGCTATTGTAGAAGAGAGGTTGAAATGCTATGAATTATTAATGAATTTTGGAAGTTGCCATTTTTTCCATGGTTTTTTTGTGCATATTACAAGGTTTCTATGTAATCTCTATGTAATGTGTTCCCTATTTGTCTTACGTTTTTCAGTAGCATGCTTTTTTGTATTTAATTTCTTTCATAGTAGGAACTTTATTCCTAACATATGGTATCAAATCCATGGTAAAAAACTCTATGTGTGTGTGTTTTTTATTGTTGGTTGGTTGTGTGTAAGGTGAAGCTACTATGATAGGTGGAGAGACCAAGTGAAGATTAAAGAAGAAGACAAAAAAAGTTTATTTTGTTTTTGGTAGGTATCTCTCTGTGGAGCAAAGTGGAATATCTCTTGGTGAAGATCCTGATCTCTTCAGGTTGATGAGGAGAAGCCTGCAAGAGAGTTGAAGAGAAAGCTTAAAAAGATTTACTAGACAAGTTGGTAGCCTACACAATGTTCCTATTGAAGATGGAGTAACTATATAGTTTGAGGAGTAAGCTAGACTCCTTTTGGAGGAGGTGGTACATAAGGAATGACCTTGGTATGGTTCTTGACAATAAATAGAAAGGGTGTTGATGTGGTATTTTATTGACCATATGTTGTTAGCTGAGATGTTGGTGAAAAATAAAAATCCATGCAGAGGAAGATGAATATGTAGATGAACAAGTGAGACTTGGTATTCTCAGAAGGAGAAGGTTGGTGTTGACTGTTGATGGCATCAAATTACACTATATCTTAGCCAATCAACAATGGGAAGTTTCAAGCTATGGGACAATGCGGCTTGAAACAACCTCCAGGTTTTAAAGAAGCTGGTCTCTTCTATTTTATAGGTGTTGGGGAAAAGGGATAGGAGACTAAACAAAAATGCAAAATGTAGGAATTAAAACCTAACTATGGCGATGCGCCTGAGTGTAATCCTAATCCTAACCTGAGCACAGTGAGAATATTATATGATTCAATTACATTTAAGAGTAGACAAGTGCATGATCAATGTAAAAGATTGGAACAACAGAAACATAGGCTCACAATAGGGGAGACTTTTGCTGAGATACAAGAATTGTCAACAAAGGCATAGTGTTCAATATTCTTAATATAATCCTCCAATCACATAAGAGGCACAGAAGTCATGCACAGTTATGTAGAACTTCAAACTCTAGAAAATGAGACAAAAGCAAATAACATTTTCAATCACAACACTAGAAAATCTATAACATAGACTACTTTGCTAATGACACAAATAACATCAACAAGGGCATAGTGTTCAATCTTCTTATTGAATCTTCCACTCATACAAAAGATGTAGAAACACACACAGTCATATAAACCTTTCATCTCAGGAAAATGGAACAAAAGCAAATGATATTATTGGTCAAAACTTTGAAAAGTCTAAAACTATAGAATTCCCCCCTTTTTAGATTTTACAATCCTACTTATATAGCCTCGGATGTCTCCTTTGATCACTTCTTTCCCACGTAATTCCACTCCATCCTTCACTCACAAGGGACAAAACAGATGGTGCATTCAATGCCTTGGATGCATTCTAGTCTTATCAAGAATTGCCCTGACTATGGCATGGCAATCCATGTCTAATACCTCTCTTCATGCCTAAAATTCCTTGTTCCATCACCTTTTTGACCGCTCAACTGTCTACTCTACCTCTACAGTTAGGGAATAAATAGACGGTGCCTTCAATGCTCGCAATCCCCAAAAATGTACCTAGTGCATTGTTCTATCTATCTGGAGTAACTCTCACCAAATTTCCCTCCATTTTGCTGTAATAGGTAGATGGGCACTCTATTTTGTTGAAACAGAAGAGGACACTTAGCCAATTTGTGAAAACTCTCTCCTTTTGTCTAGGAGGCACCGGAGGATGACACTTGGCCATTTCCACTTTCTCTACATTCTACTCAGGAACACTCCACCTTTGATACCTATCGCAATCCACTTCCTTGATACTTTGTAGTTTTATTGAAACAAAACTCGCTACATTCCTTGCTCAGGAAACCTTTAAGAAAGGATGGATGCACGTGGCAATCTTTACTTGTTGACACTTAGTGCTTCCATAGTCCTTTGGAATATCATCTAGGTCCCACCACCATCTTTATTCAACAATTAGGCTCATAATGGTTTCTCATAGGTTGGCACGTGGTGACCTTTGCTGCTCCTGGGAAGATACGTGACATCTTCCATTTTTCATTTTGGGGGGATGTGGTGCCTTCTTCTTTCTTTGGGAATGGAGTAGAGAGGGACCCAGAAGGTGACACTTGGTAGTCTCTTCTGCACTTCAACACTTATCAAAATGAAACAACACCCTTATGTGTTGAATGAAAGTGTTAGACCAAAATCTCCTAGATGCCAACACGTGGTAGCTTTTGTTGCTTCTTTAGAAAGGTAATTCAGGGCCTTCGCAACTGCCACCTGGCGCTTTCCGCTCTCTATGCTGCTTGGTCCATTGAAAGTCTTTGTCAAAAGGTGGAATGAAACATGGGTGCCTCTATGATATGTGGATGCTGACACATGGTGCATTCTACTTAACTACTACTGAGTACGTGGCACGATCTATGGTTCTCTAGAAAGCTACAAAAGGGTCCTCAAAAGTCGCCAGCTAGTCAGCTCTGTCCTTAGAAAGTGACACTTGGCAGCTTCTGTTTGAATCCAATACTTAGGCCAAAATTGAAATGAAAGGAATAAAAGGGGAAAAAGGAACCGTGCTCTGAGGATGACACTTGGTAGCTTCTACTGCATTTTGACACTTAGGCAAAAATGAAACCGTCCTCTGTTCCAAAACTCTACGGCTTCATCCAAGATGCGCAAGAACCAAAATTACAGTGCTCGAATGAAAAATAAATTAAAAACAATGTAGAGTAAGAAATTACTCTATAGTTATTGGTGACCACTAGGACTTTTGAGCCTACTAAAAAAGAATCTGACTCCCGCTCGATCAAAATTTCAAAATTTACAGCTTCAAAAGAGCTATCTGAAAGATAGACCACTCATGGTCAGATAATCCTTGCTTACTCAGCAACTCATCAAAAGCCAGGTCCAAGCTAATGATATCCTTGTGAGAAAAGGTTTGTAAGACTTGGATAGTGGCTTTTAGCTTAGATTCTAGACAGAAAATAGGAATCAAAATAGTCTCAACCTCTGGGGTTGAGGAATCATCCTGCAAGCTCTAGAAAATTGTCTAATCCCTTTGTTTAGTCAGCAGCAATGGTTGAAGTTGATCAACCATCAGGACCATATTTGCATCTAAAAATGGGGAAGGGAGGCCTAGGTAGTAGATCTTCAATGTGGTGTCTCATCTCATCGATGCCTTCCTTTACGACATCGAGACAGCTTCTAAAACTATTGGCCGCAGCATTATGTCTGAGTTCTTCATTGATCCGTTTCATGGTGGCCATTCTATTAGGGATCCCCATGGATACCAATGTTATATCCCTTGAGGTATAAATATTCTCTAATAATGAATGGGAGTCTGCAACTCTCCTAGGGATCGTGGCTAGAGTGTTCTGTACTAAATTCTCTACCCTTTTGCACAGTTGCTGCATGTTGAGTAGGAAGGTGAAAATGGCCTAAGCTAGAGAATCTCTAAAGATATTCTCACCCATGCTAACTCATAGAGCTCCTTCACTAGTTTCACCAATTTGACACCTCTTGGCCTATTGGCCAGCTCAATTGCCAGTTATGCCATCCTCTACTGCTCTACCTAGAATTGGGCTTGAAAAGTTGCAGCCTTGTTCTATTCTTCCAGTAGCCCTTGCTATGATTAGGTAACCTATAGTTGGAGTCCTTTAACACTTCCCTGTAATGTTGCATTTTCCCATCTTAGAGCTATAGTTACATCTTTTGCAAGTGTAAGCTCCATCTTTAATGAATCATTTTGGGCCTGAATTACCCATTGAGTCTGGAGGGAAACAATATCTTGCAACTATTTCTATAGACTAGCTATTTCACTGTCCTTATTATTTATTTGTTTGGCCAAACTGTTATAGTTTGCCTTCTCCTAGGCCAAATTAGCCTCCATCTCCTGTAGTCTCCTTGATTTCTTCAAGTAATCTTCTATGACCATAGAAGTGGATTCGGTCAATAGCTCGACTCTATCTTAAGGCTTGAATAGGGACATGTTAATGGCCACTGCATCATGGTGTAGTCTTTCAGCTACATTTGTTTGCTCGACCTAACAACATTGGGTGACATATGGGTCACCATCATCTACTATTGAATGGGCTCAAATTGTGACCTCAAATGTGGAACCATCGGTGCTTTATTCTCTTTACTCCTCTTCATCTCTAACTGGGCTTCTCTTTCCCTCCTAGCAACATCAGCCTGCATTTAGAAGGTTGAAGGGGACGTAATATGTCCCCCTGTGAAAGAAAATCCTTATAGTAGGCCATATTGGAGAGCCATTGGCTGGCTAGGGGTGAGTTATAGGGGCATCTTTTTGGGAATGGAGGGGGAGAAATGGGGTAATGTGAGGGCCTAAGGCCCTGATGATGGGGTGGATTGCAAAATGGGAATGGCAGCAGTGGCAGGAGGTGTCATCTGATTGGGTGGAGGCACCATGATAATAGGGTGAGCAATGGATTGAGAGGGAGGAGGGGGAGGAATGCTTACCTATGGGGAAGTTGCAGTGCTCTACACTAGGCACTGTGAAGGCTCCTCTTCCTCTTTTGGGTCTAATTGGAACTGCACCCTTCTCTTTTTGGGTGTCTCAGCCTCTGGCTGCATTTGTCTCCCTTCTGCCTCTATTGTTGCTAGTGGCACATGTGGGGAACTGGGGACTTTAATTACTCCTGATGTTGGGGAGGCTTGTGGTGGTGAAGATACCACACTTCTTTGTTGTTTTATGGCCTTTACAGCTTGTTCTGAAGTTTGTGGTGGTTGGCTTGGTCTTGCTCTAGCTACTTGCTCCACCCCAAGTGCCAGTGTTTGGCTTGTGTCTAGGCTAGAAATAAGGGATGGATGCCATTCATCCCAAAGTTATTCCCACCTTTCATCTGAGTCTATGCCTCTAAAGGCATGGGTGGTCTGGGAGATTTCTTGCCTATATTTCCAATAGGCTTCAATTTTCTTTGCGTCCCAACCTTTGTTCCTCAGCGTCCTTCTCAAACCAGAGGTCATCCTGGCCTTAGGATCATACTCCCTCTGTTTATCATAGAAGGTCTCCCATGGCCTATTTGGTGGGAGAGGTAGGTCCGTCAACTCAACATAGAGACCAGGGGTGTCTTTCGCAAGATTTTTCCTAGTTTCCCAATAGGGGCGGCTTTCATGCATAATCTTAGCTCCAATTCTATTTGTCCTCACTACAGAGGCTATGTAATCAGCTGGGTCATAAACCCACTTGTCTTCAATCAATAAGAAGCCCAAGGAGTTCAACTTCCTTAACAGCATAGTCTCAGCTTCTTTGGCTTTTAGGCTCACATTGCCTGCCATCCATAGGAGATTGTACATTTTCCTTTTCTTCTTCCTAGAGCCATATTCATTGTCAACCACTGACACCTGCCTGGAAATTTCCAAGAATGCTAACCAAAAAGTTAAAACCTTGGGTAGCAATACTGGCTCCCCATAAAATCCATGGACCCTTAAGGTTGTGTGATGGGCCCCAAAATAGAAATCACATGGGATTGGGCAACTGATCAAGAGGTTCATGACACTTGGGAATAACCTATTTATAATAAACTCAGGGCTAAGGCAATGGAGGACAAGGGTGACGAATAGCTCCTAGAAATCATACGTGTCACTGGTTTTTGACAAAATATGGGTCCATGCAGACATAGGGTTGGTTCTTTGAGGGTTGAAAGTTGGGTCATATAGGTTCAGGATCATAAATTGGGAGAAGAGGTCAGGGTTCTGGTGCAGAATGAGATGGAATAAAAAGGAGGAATACCTGAATATCCCTTTTGACCTAAATTAGGTCAAATACTCGACCATCGAGAAGGTGAGGTGCTCAGAGAAGTCAAGATGGTATTCTTACATCTTATCAACTATTTTCAGCCTGAAGAGGATGGCCATTTGCTCTGCATATATCATTGCGTCATCCTTCATGCTGAAGATGAGAGCCATCATTGACAGTGTGTCTTGGCTGGTGGGCATGAACTAAGTTCTTGAAGTGGGGAGCATGGGTACTATTAAGTCACCATCTACTATTTACAACTCAGACCTCAGAAACCTAGTTTGAGTGTTGACAGTTGCCCACGTCCTCTGCATCCTATCAATAGTGGGGAAGGTGGCGGTATCATCATATTGCAAGGCAAGCATGTCCCTAATAATTTGAGGGGTGACTTGTAGCATAAAGGGGTCTTGCTGGATGATGCAAGATTGTGGATGAAGAAAGTCTACATATAGTTCAATTATATCTAGGCATGGGTGCACAGCTGGGATGACAAACTGTGCCAGTTGTGAGGTCCATATCCTCATCTTAAATGTCTCATATTTCCTTGCCCTGGCTCTTTGTAGGCACCTTTGGTGTGCCCCTTCTCTGAGGTTCTTTACACTGGCTCTTTGTAGCATCGGGTCCATGATTCCATCTGCATAATCCCTTACCTTTGAAGGGTCATTGGTCTGATCGACTCCCAGGGCTTTGGTTCTTGGGTAGCTTCTTGGTGGTTGTGCAGGAGCTGCAGCGTATGATTTGCTAGCTAGTAATCTATCAAGATATCCTAGTGTCCCTACTCCTTGCTATGAAGATGATGCTCCTGCCATCTTTGTATC
This sequence comes from Torreya grandis, assembly GCA_037957365.1. Taxonomy (NCBI): domain Eukaryota; kingdom Viridiplantae; phylum Streptophyta; class Pinopsida; order Cupressales; family Taxaceae; genus Torreya; species Torreya grandis. The sequence continues at coordinate 3,469,090 of JARHVA010001332.1, forward strand.
TCTTTGTGTAATGTCTGGTATGAACTTTGCTCAAGATAAAACACGCTTGCTGAAACAAACTTCACTAGGCGCTAACAATCACAATGAGTAAGATATTTTTTGCAAGAATGCTTTGAGAGTTGTAAACTTTAAAATTTGCTAAGGGGGTATTTATAGGCCTATCAAGTCCCAAATAACATTAAATTAAGATGACCGTTAGCAAATCCTACTCAATCTTTGAGAAATAGTGAGGCAGACACATTATGTAGTGCAAGGTACCTTAAAGATCTCAAAGATTTGGGGAAGCATTTATTGCAGCAAAATTAAAGAATTAAAGCTTCTAAGACATTGACTCTACGTTTAAAATGCTTATTTTTAAAAGAAAAGCAGTAAAGCAGCAAAAAAAAACAAAACAAAGCAATGTGGGAATGGAAACTACCTAACTACATCAATTACAAATCCTTATTCCCTCCAGGATCAAAAATGAACTTTCCAATGACTTTTTTATGAGAAGCCAACTTGTGTTGCCATACCAACGATTGTAATAGGTATACCTTTGATGGGATGTCCTCTGTGCCGGCCACACAAATTTGCCTGCACTCAAATGAGTTTGAGCAAAATGTGTATTCGACACCTACGAACTCCTCTTGTCCTTGAATTCCCATTGAATATTAGTTCTTCATGTTGTCGAGTGTCATCAAGAAATCATTGGCTATTGGTTCTTGACTCTGTGCCTTGTGACATCTATAATCTTCTGGCTTATCTTCTTCAAATTCTAGCTTTATTTCATCATCATGCTCCATGATGACTTCATCCTCTTGAAAGGATGAATCTAAAAGATGGCCTTCCTTTTGCATACTCATTTGAGCCTTGATGCTGTCTTTTCCACATTTGGCCAATTCATAGCCTTCTTGAAGGATAGTGTCATCTGTTTCAATGACTTGATCAAGGGAGTATCCATGTTTCCCCATATCCTCTTGCAAGGTGAGTAAAAAGTTAGAAATGGTCTCCTCCTCATCTGAAGTGAAGGAAAAAGCTTGCGGCTTATCTTGTTTCTCACCAAAGGGGGAATCTATGATGATTTCCTCATTATCTATACTTATGGAATCCTCCTGACTTGCCATGAATTGAGCATACTCTTTTGCATACTCAATTGCTTCCTTCAAAACATATTCTTCTCTGAAAAGGGATGAAGAAGAGGGATGTGATGGAAAACAAGGAGCTTCTTGAGTAAGGGTGAAAGGAACTTGAGGAGATAGTGAGAGCTTGAGGTCCTCTTGACCTACTGCTATTATAGACTCTACATTATTAGGGAATTAGCCTTGATAGGTTTGATTTGGCTCATGAACAAGGATGGCATATGTTTGATATGGGATTTGTGGTGGTGGATATGAAGTTTGGTAGACTTGGTAAGGCTGGTTCTCATGAATGCTTAGCCTTTCTTCTACAAATGTAATCAATCCACACACATCCAACATCTCATATGTAAGCTATTGCCAATTTGCCCTTTCAATGGGATCCCACTCACTTTTGATTAAGTCTATTGCTTCCCTCACTTGATAGATGACATGACAAGGAATTTCTTGGCCATATTCCCTTTTGTTGTCAAGCTCTAACAAATATTTGTTAAATCCCAACAATGCTTTCTTGAAGGTGAAAATGAGATTAGTCTGGGCATAAAATTGGTATAACTCGTGACCATGTGCATCCTCATTACTTGACATAATTCTAGGAGAAGTTTGTCCTTGATTAAACATATTTGAAGGATAATAAGACTCATAGCTATGAGTAACAGAGTTATACATACCAAAAGGGATTTCTTGATGATATCGCTTGATCGGCTAATGACTCAGAGTCGTTGTTGGTGTTGCTAAAAAACCTCCAAAGGCTGATTGGCTAAAGAACACACCAAAATTCTTCAACTCTTTGAAAGATGGGTCTCATTGGGCATGCCAAAAACTATTGATGGCATAAAATTATGCTAGATCTTAACCAATCAACAATGGGAAGTTTCAAGCTGTGGGACAATGCAGCTTGAAACAACCTCCAGGTTTTAAAGAAGCTGGTCTCTTCTATTTTATAGGTGTTGGGGAAAAGGGATAGGAGACTAAATACAAATGCAAAATGTAGGAATTAAAACCTAACTATGGCAATGCACCTAAGTGTAATCCTAATCCTAACCTGAGCACAATGAGACTATTATATGATTCAATGACATTTAAGAGTAGACAAGTGCATGATCAATGTAAAAGATTGGAATAACAAAAATAGAGGCTCACAACAGGGGAGACTTTTTTTGAGATACAAGAATTGTCAATGAAGGCATAGTGTTCAATCTTCTTAATAGAATCCTCCAATCACATAAGAGGCACAGAAGTCATGCACAGTTATGTAGAACTTCAGACTCAAAAAAATGAGACAAAAGAAAATAACATTTCCAATCACAACACTATAAAATCTACAACATAGACTACTTTGCAAATGACACAAATAACATCAACAAGGGCATAGTGTTCAATCTTCTTATTGAATCTTCCAGTCATACAAAAGTGCAGAAACACACACAGTCATATAAACCTTTCAACTCAGGAAAATGGAACAAAAGCAAATGATATTATTGGTCAAAACTCTAAAAAATCTAAAACTATAGAATTCTCCTCCTTTTTATATTTTAAAATCCCACTTATATAGCCTTGGATGTCTCCTTTGATCACTTCTTTCCCACACAATTCCACTCCATCCTTCACTCACAAGGGATAAAATAGATGGCACATTCAATGCCTTGGATGCATTCTAGTCTTATCAAGAACTGCCCTAACTATGGCATGGCAATCCATGTCTAGTACCTCTCTTCATGCCTGAAATTCCTCGTTCCATCACCTCTTTGACCGCTCAACTGTCTACTCTACCTCTGTAATTAGGGGACAAACAGACAGTGCCTTGAATGCTTACAAGCCCTAAAAATCTACTCGGTGTACTGTTCTATCTATTCAAAGTAACTCTCACTAAATTTACCTCCATTTTTCTATAACAGGTAAACAGGCACTTTGTTCTATTGAAATGAAAGAGGACACTTAGCCAATTTATGAAAACTCTCTCCTTTTGTCTAGGAGGCACCGTAGGATGACACTTGGCTGTTTCTACTTTCTCTACATTCTACTCAGGAATGCTCTGCCTTTGACACCTGTCATAATCTGCTTCCTTGATACTTTGTAGTTTTATTGAAACAAAACTCACTGCATTCCTTGGTCGAGCAACCTTTAAGAAAGGATGGATGCATGTGGCAGTCTTTACTCATGACACTCAGTGCTTCCATAGTCCTTTGGAATATCATCCAAGTCCCACCACTATCTTTATTCAACAATTAGGCTCATGATGGTTTCTCAGAGGTTGGCACGTGGTAACCTCCATTGCTCTTGGGAAGATACGTGACATCTTCTGCTTTTCCTTCTAGGGGGATGTGGTGCCTTCCGCTTTCTTTGGGAATGGAGTAGAGAGGGACCCAGAAGGTGACACTTGGCAGTCTCCGCTACACTTCGACACTTAGCAAAATGAAATGATGCCCTTATGTGTTGAATAAAAGCATTGAACCAAAATCTCTTAGATGCCGAAACGTGGTGGCTTCCACTGCTTCTTCAAAAAGGTAATTCAGGGCCTTTGCAATTGCCACTTGGCACTTTCTGCTCTCTATGATGCTTGGTCCATTGAAAGTCTTTGTCAAAAGGTGGAATGAAACATGGGTGCCTCTATGATACGTAGATGCTGACACATGGTGTGTTTTGCTTAATTGCTACTGGGTACATGGCATGATCTGTGGTTCTCTAGAAAGCTACAAAAGGGTCCTCAGAATTCGCCAGCTGGCCGGCTTCATCCTTAGAAAGTGACACTTGGTAGCTTCTGCTTGAATCCAATACTTAAGCCAAAATTGAAATGAAAGGAAAAAAAGGGGAAAAAAGAACCATGCTCTAAGGATGACACTTGGCAGCTTCTGCTGTATTTTGACACTTAAGCAAAAATGAACCCATCCTCTGTTCCAAAACTCTGCGGCTTCATCCAAGATGCGCAGGAACCAAAATTGTAGTGCTCAAACCAAAAATAAATTAAAAATGACGTAGAGTAGGAAATTACTCTACATTGACCATAGGACTCAGGGTGTTGGAGTGTTATGTATATAGTTGTGGTGATTGGTTAGGTAAATCAATGTATGGACTAACACTGTAGGCACATGAGTTAGTGTTTGGTAACATTCAATAGAGTAGGGTGCATTTTAGATGCTGGATCAAAAACTTGGTAGGTGTAGTGATGCACCAAGTAGTGCAATGACTTTCCTAGAGCTATGATTGGTTCACTTGTATCATGATGATAGCTAAAGGTTATGGGCAAAAGTTTGGTATTGAATTCTATGTCATCTTCTTTCTATACTACTATTAAGAGTGCTACATGCACTAGTTGTTATTCAAGGAGTTACAACATCATTATTCTTACATGGTGATCTCTCTTAGGGAGAGATAAAGACATAATGATGAGGCAAAGTTGTTAGTTTGCATGTTAAAAAAGTCACTATATGGGTTTCTAGTAGACGTGTTAAGGGATTCTAGGATATTTAGTACCTTCATGGGAACCTCTATGTTTTTTGACATGTTGGATGTAGGCCCCAATATGATCACAATTTTTGATGGATCAGTTGCAACACATAAAATGAAGGCAGTAAGGAGGAGCAAACCAAGGATGGAGATGCACAAGGATGAGAAATCAAGTACCCCACTTCTTGCATTTTTTTTGAATTGTCTTTCTATGAGTGTTGTAGAGGAAGAGAAGACATGTTATTGTGTCCTATGTATAGGATTCATCAGGAGTAGAATAAGCCTCTTAATGCCATGGTGAGCACTAAATTAGATATTCCCAAGCAGTGGGAGTTGTGAGTGGTTCATGGTAGAATTTTGTTGGATGATTGGTCTGTGGTGTGGAGAAGTGATTTGTCACTTCATTACTATAATCTACTATTGAGGAGTAGATGTTGACAAAACTAGTCAGGACAGACAAGTTTTAGTAGCGCAAGAAAAATTATACTAGGTTTGTGTCAGGGTAGCAGAGGGAATTAGATTAGAAGCTGGTTATAGAATACTCAGGTGTGATAAAGGCCTATGTATATTAACTTCAAGTGGGAGAATGTTAAGATGTGAAGTTACTATTCATTATCACTATTCATGGGCACTATTCATGATGATGTAGCTTGGTGGTGATGTGAATGGTTAGTGATGTGGCTAGGTGATGACTTGACATGACCCATAGTGGGTGGTATGGCCCATAAAGCATATTTTAAGGTCAAAAGAGGACTTGAGGTCAAAAGTGGGAATCTTTTGACTCACACACGTGTGCACATGGAAACTGGGAGACAAGGATCACTATGCAAGATTGAGGTCACATGTGATGGGAGTGGGGCATAAAAATCCACTAAGACACATGGGTTTGTACTTGGTAGTCACATGGGTGGTTTCACATGGTGCAAAAGATAAAAGGGTTGGTGTTGGTCTAATTTCTAATGGACCCCATGATTCCCATGTGTGGAAAGAGTCAAAAGATGATTACAATCATCTTTTAAACTCATGTGATCACATGGAAAATGAAGACAAGAAGTTTATTGTTGTTTGTCCTCACTTGTGGATTGGGAGATAATTTTTGGAGCCACATGAAATTGGCTTGGATCTTGTCTATAATGTATGGAACACTTTTTTGAGCCTTACACATGAAGATAGACAACTTTTGATGATCATTATTCACCCCACATGGAATGTGGCGAATTTATTTGTGCCATTATTCATCCTCTCTCCCCCCCTCTCTATCTCTTGTTATAAATTCTATTAATAAGCATGAAGCTCTCTTTGTAATTCATCCTCTTAATGGATCCATGCAAACCTTGGGTTTACATGCTTGGAGGTTGGATCCTGTAGGCTAGATTATGCTTGGTTCACAACCTGAATGCTTCAGGTGGAAGCATTGAATACTTTATTTGTAAGCATTTAAGGAGTTGCTATGAAGGAGATATTGTAAACGAGAGGTTGAAATTTTGTGATTTATTAATGAATTCTGGAAGATGCCATTTTTCCTATCATTTTTCCTTGCACATTACAAGGTTTCCACATAATCTCTGTGTAATGTGTTCCCTCTTTGTCTTATGTTTTTTATTAGCTTGTTTTCCACATTTAATTTCTTGCTTATTAGGAACTTTATTCCTAACACTATCATGGAGGAGGTAAGAAATAAAATAGAAAATATTTGGCATGATAATTACTAGATTATTTTCTTTCCTAAAAATTTAGTTATAACAACTTTTCTTGCTCAGAACTTAGAAACTATGTTTTGGAAAATAAACTAGCTTTTCATGGGTCAAAGAGGTATATTCATGAAACCATGGAAAACAATGTTTAACCCACATATAGAAAACATGGACATCATCCTTGTGTCGTTTAATATTTATACTCTCCCTATTGACTTATGGGGAAAAATAATTTTTGCAAAAATAGAGGATGCCACTATCAATACTTGTACATGGATGACCAAATAAAAGAGTCTCTACAACATAATGACAAATTAAGTAAAGCAAGAACATAGGTCTTGATGAATGTTACAATCCTTGGTCCACAAAATTTAACCCTTTAGTTGAGTGATGGAATTTAGACTCAATTGATAGACTATGAGATTATCAACATCCTTCGTTATGGATGTTAGTAAATATGTCACTTGAAGAGGAATTGCTTGAATGGCTACATTGGAAAAGCACCAAAATATAATATCAATAAATAATGGACAAACATTAAGAATATTTCTAGTGACCCCATTAAACAACTGATGTAGAAGAAGGGATAAATTTTCCTATTTTGTAGTTGGATAAATAAAAGACCCATATTTCTATAGATATCCAACTAAGGTTCCCTCCAAAGAAGGTAACAGTTAGTTACCAATAATATTATATGTCAGTAAAGTATATATAACTTGAACACTACACAAGTTTGGTAGAAGAACCAAAAAATATTGAAATGCCAATATACTATTTTTGGACCTTGAATTATAAAAATTATTTTTAGGGTAGATGCACAAAGTTGGGGGACAAAAAACATGACAGTCCCCCAACTTTGAAAGTTTTTAAAAAAAAGGGCGTACACCCTTTGTTTTGAAAATTTAAGGCTCAGGTTATTGCCCAAGCCTTAGTGGCGTATGCCCTTTGTAAAGGGCATACACCCTTTACAAAGGGCGTACACCCTTTACAAAGGGAATACAACCTTTAAAAGGGTGTATGCCCTTTACAAAGGGCGTACACCCTTTATAAAGGGATATACCCTTTATAAACATATTAGGGTGTACACCCTTTCTATTTTATTTTTTTTCACGGGATGTAAAGAAGAAGCCATAGCTAAGAGAGGAAGGCAAACTTTTTTTCTTTGATTTGTAGATTGATGCACGTGGGTTGGAGCATTATTTTACCAATAGGATTTGACACCGGATTGCGTCACATCATGTATGCTATTTTTGTATTTTTTTCATTTATATGTAACTTATTGAACTAGGGTTTTGAATTTAAATTTGCATTCAATTTTTTAAATTGGCTTAAAAAAACCTATTTTAAAAAAAAATTAGATACATAAATTCAATGGATCCATTTCTTGAAGAAAATATTAGACAAATCCCACTAGAGTTTGATTTTGCACGAGAAGAAGTTGAATTGTATGAGAAATATAATGCCAAATGTCAAGAATTATAGATAATTATCAATGGTTTTCATCATTCTTCAGCTGGTAGTGCACAAATTTTAATTTCCAATACATTAAAATATGTTTTTAATGAAGTGGAAAATGTGACTTCACAATTGGATGTAATCTTGCATCAAAGACAGGGTCCAAAACAATTTTATTATGATAAATTGTCATATGAAGATGTGAAAAAAATAACAAAAGAAAATTTATGTACTTTATTTATTAAACCCAGAACCAACCTACCTCCACTAAAAAATTGCAAACACATTAGTATTGATTGGTGTATTCATGTGAATATTAAAAATAACTTTTAGGATAGGTAGTGGATGGTGTTTGACGAGCCTCCATGAAACAATAATGACGTTCCATTATATTTTTTGAGAAAATTTTACTATGAGTTTGTATTACATGTAACTCCCTATTATTTCAACATGAAGGCATTCCAAGGTAAGGGAGGTGGGTATTCATGTGATAGACCTAGTGCTAGGCGGGACTAAAACCATCATAACCAACCTTTGATAAATAGAAGAACAATATCATATGCCACTATTATTAAAATTTTGCATCGTAACATACAGATGGACACCCTTGAGGTAGTTACTAGTTTGACATAAATTATGATTGATCATGGTATGCATACTTTGAAGACTTCTACTCAGCCTACAGGTGGTGTAAGTGGTAGTGGTGATGCTAGTGGCAATGGTGGTGTTAGTGGTAGTGGTATTAGTGGTAGTGGTAGTGTTGGTGTTGGTGTTAGTAGTGTCCCTCCTTCTACTCATGCTACATTTCCTTTGCATCATTGCACATCATGTAGGACAAAGTGTATGGGACCTCTTATTTAGGTGCACTATACATAGAGTACATTTATGAAGACTAGTATGCTAGAGCATATGCCATCTATATATGATTTAATAGTACTAAACAATAGCATGATCGACATTATCCTACCAGATCATATGCCACATGTATATGCTTTAGTAGTGTATGACACTAGCATTTTAAACACTATACGAGATGTAGTAGCTTCAATGACTCTTATCAGGATATGTTAGGACCCTGTTGTAGAGGATTTTTCACCATCTATATTTGATTCACAAGTTTTATTTTAATTATCTAGTTTGTAAAAGAATACTAGGTTTATTTTCTAGTACATGTGTTTGTACTTAATTGACTAATTTATTTAACTAAACTTGTTATTTGTTGTTTGTATCTAGTTGATTGGTGATATTCTGGGTAGCTTAGTAGGCCTTGACTCTATTGTAGAGGCTACAATTGGCATGGGTGTACCTTACACATAGGTTTGTAAATTTTTTAATTACATATTTATTCATTTAAATGTTTATTTCTCTTTGAACAAAAAAGTCTATTTTAATATATATTATAGTCATATTTTTTTATAATGTTCATTAAATTCACATATTATTCATTTATTGGTTTTATAGATGATTAGGGATTCTATGGGCACCCCTTATGGATGAGAAAAAGGTTTAGATGATATTGTTTCTACATCAGAGAATCCTCTATCTCTGCAACAAGTTATGATTCAAGGATGGAGACTAGTGAGAACACATAGTTTAATTGTTTTTATCTTTAAGCAATGCTATTTTATGTCATATTTACATAATTGTATGAAAATATAGAGCTAATGATATATGTATGCTCTGTAGGATTCCCCATCATAGGTGTATATGTAGTCTCATATCCCTATACAATAATTTAGATGGAATATGGTGAGTGTCTAATCATTTTACAAAATTTTACATTCTTGAAAAATTTATCAAATTTTCAAAATACAATTTTTATGGATTAATTTTTATATTTTTTATGTTGTGTAGAGACAAACATTTTCATCGGTTGTCGATGAAGTAATGGATGACTCACATGCTAAGAGGAGAGTATCTCTTCATTTTGAGGCATACAATACCCCTGGCTCTACATCTATGGAAATAAAATGTAATTTATTTGGAGGTGATGAGGAACAAGAGAGCTAGTTGTGCTAAGGATCTAGTTTTAGGCATAATCTATTTTGTATGTCAATATAGCTCACATTGTATGCCTATATGGTGCATTTTGTCTATGTACATAGTTTTAGGTACAATCAATTTTGTATGCTGATATGGCCCACATTATATGCCTATATAACACATTTTGTCTATGTACATGTTATGGTCTACATTTTTTCTTGATATATGTTATATTATTTATGTTAAATTATGACATAGAACTTTGTATGTATCACATATATACTATTTGACAATATGATTCCTTTAATTATTACTTCATATGGGGTTAAAAAATTTCACATTATTCTCTAAGTTAGGTGCTTTGAATAATTATGTATATTTTACATTTACACGTGATTTCCTATTTACTTGTTTCATTTTCATATACTTTTTATTTACCAACCCACACATAATTCCCCATCTAGACCTATATCATAGAATCAAAATGCTTTTCATAAAGGATATCAACCTAAGAAGGCCACACAAAACTTGACTCTTCATATGCCTTCTAGCTCAAATAAAGGCAAGAATAATTATAGTGAAAAGTGGTGCCATCAACAATTACCAAAGAACCACAAACACTCTCAATATTGGGAATATGAATCCCTTCTTTAGAAACCTACATCATATCATGCACATATAGATGATATTAAACCAAATAACACTTTTTTAATCACCAACACTGCTTGCATAGAGACATCTAAGGAGTGTGAATGCCTCTTCCATACCATGTTATGTACCTCAAGGTTCAACCTCTTCATCTTATCATTGACAATCTAAGTCAGAATAACATTATCACACTATCTACAACCCAACAACTTGGCCTTCCCACTATTGTGCATTGTAAGCTATAATACCTAGGGTGGATTTAATAACCTAGTAAAAATATATAGGTTTGGAGGAAATACACATTCTAATATACATTTGAGAGTATGGATGGCACCATCACTTACAATATTGTGCCTCTTGAAGTCTATAGCATATTATTAGGGAGGTTGTACTTGTGTGACTGAGATTCTACATATATCAAGTGAAAACAAAAATTTGGGATGTACACCCAAAATATTGCTTCTTCAACCTCTTATAATCAACTCCACTAACCAAAGTCACGTTGGTATCTTCTAAAAAATGTCATAAATGAATCATGCACATGCATAGTTTCATGTTGCTCATGGTTTATCTTAAGACACCTATGTAGGAAATAAAGTATGACTTTATAGTTTGATTAACGAAATCAATGTCCTAATAATAAAAACTTGACAAGTTATTAAAGTCACATAATAGATTATTCCTAGAGCTTGAACTTCTTGCAATACACCATGTAGTAAAATACAACATATATTTGGTCCATTTACAAAAAAATGCTTTCTATCATAAAGAATTTTGGGATAATGATGATCATAAAGGTTAGGAGGTCTAGTGATGCAATTGTGTATGTATTCAACTCCTACTTGTCCATACAACAAAAAAATACAATTATATGTGTCCATATAGTCACCATGGCCTACTTATACATGGGTTAATATCAACATTGATACCCCTCTCTAGACTATCCACAAAATTACAATCTTGGCAAGGTAGGAATATAGACACAAATGAAGAGACTTAAGCAACTACGATATTCCTTGAGTAGTATATAAAAATTTAGGTTATATTCTTATGGTCCTTAAAGACATATTAAATCTTTATATTAATATGGAAAACCAATCCATATATTTGAACTCAAAAGACTCAAACCTCTCTACAAGCTAATCAAGCATAAATGCCTCAAAAGGATTAAAATAAAACATATTTGAAAATAGGGGTATAGATAAATATAAAATAATTTATCACATTATTTTTTTTGTGATTCAACTTTTACAACACCTCAGAAGGTTTGCTACAAATAATTTTATCAAAAACCTCTCATAGCCTTACTAGTCTTAATGTTGTTCTAACATGCCAAAACCCATTCTGTATTGAATTAGCACTTTAAGACACCTTAGACATATGTATTTAGATGTTTTATGAATTATAAGTTCTTACATAAAAGGATTGGATTTAAAATTTTAATATTTTACCCAAAAATTCATAAAATCATGTTTTGTCTATTACGCCTAATTACCCTCTAGTAGGTCAAAACTCAAGATATAGTTTTATTACAACAAATGATCCTTTTATGAGGTCTGTACAAATGTATTAGAGGTGTTTCAACCTTAATTTTGATTTTAAATAATATTTTTTTAAGTTTATAAACAAATCTCTCTCCTTGATGTCAAAGAAACACAAAAAATAAAGTATCTCTTACACATACTCGATTAGTTGGAGGAGCCCAATCTATGAACCATATACGCGTACACATCTAGATGGGAATTTTAAGGCTAAAACAACCTTTTTTTAATCTAATTTGGGCCTTGGAAGTGAATTTTTTCATTGGTCAAAAGCACTCCTAAAGAGAATTCACTCATCCCTAAATGTGAAAAATGACTAAACTTCAATCATGCATTGCACAAAAACTATGAGGGATCAAGACTAACCATTAGCTCCTACACATAGAGGGATGAGTTTTAGAAGAAATCCTAGGAAGATTTTATCTAACTCATGATGGATAAGATGTGGAAATGAGGTTTCTCTTACAGCTAAAGCTCTTAAAACATGGTAAAAGTTGGTCAATAAGGGCTGCAAAATCTGACTCTTAGCCTAATCAATAAACCATCTACATGAACACATCTAGATGGGAATTTTTAGGCTAGAACAAACTTTTTTTGGTCTTGATCAGGCCTCAAAAGCAAAAATTGTAGTTGGTTAGAGGCATCCTTGAAGAGAATTCACTCATCCCCGAATGTGCAAAATGAACGAACTTAGATCACACATTACACAATAACAGTGATGGATAGAGACTAATCATTAGCTCATACACATGGAGGGATAAGTCCTATAAGAATTTACATGAGGATTTTGTCTAAATTATGATGGATGAGATGTAACAATGAGGTTTCTCTCATGGACAAATCTCTCAAAATAGGATAAAAGTTGGTCAGTGGGGGTCATAGATTCTAACTCATCAACCTAATCAATGAACCATCTATGTGGACACATTCGAATGGGCATTTTTAGACTAGAGCTACCTTTTTATAGATTTGATCAGGACTCAAAAGTAAAAGTTGTAGTTGGTCAGAGGCATTCCTAAAGAGAATTCATGATGGGTGTCGTTATTACCCCTTCATTTAACCAACTTATGTTGGTGTTTATTCTTACCAGGGTGGTGCTTAAAGCTATTTACAGTAAGTTACTTTATTGATTTCAGGTTAATAATACTTATTTTTGGGGGGTTTTGGATGTTATGATAATCTTTATCTACTTCTTACTTCTAAGCTATTGCTTGGAAATAAACACTCTTTGTAGAAAACATAAACAACCAAATCTAATCTAATTTACAGAATTTGGAAATGCTTCACAAAACTGCAAAACAAACATATTCAAATCACTCTTGTAGAATTAAAAGAATATCAAATCCTATTTTACTAACTAAAATCATCATAAATCTATATTTTTAGAATCTGTAAGAATGAAATAAATGCTTATGCTAGAAATAGCAAATTAACTATTCAATCTACCTTGCAGGTTTTCAATTTTAATTATACAAACATATATCTATATCAATATTTAATTGAAATAAATAAATACAAAATAAAATTATAAATACAAAATAAATATCTTGTCTCCTTGAGGAGTGGGCCCTTGCTCACCCTCAGATCTAGGTTCAAATCAACTCAGCTCTAAGCTATTTCTTCACCACATAGATTGAGAAAGGAAACTGCTGCAATACTTTATATTTCAAAAAATCACTGAAATTACAATATCTCTATATGTAGGCATAAAATTTATAGATCTAATAATGGATATATCTATTTATTATATACTAAGAAAATATTTATCCCTACATTCCAGGTAACAATTTAATTGATTTGAAATAAGAAGATATTCAGACAGATTGGGTGATATAGTTAGATTAGAAAATCGTTGCAATGAGATATTTAAGGAGTCAAAGAATCCATAGATAATAATTACCATGCCTAACTATATCGACCAAATATTTACATATAAGGATACTCATATCTTATATCTTCATCATTGTAACCTAGACTATCAATTCCTAAAAATGGAAGACTAAATAGAAATAAACAACTATTTATATACATCCACAAGAATGGAAATGTCAAAAAGAGTCTTCCAAATTATCATGAAGAAGTTGGAGAAGATATATAATCACTTTAGAATGTAATATGATCAATTTTGGAGCAAATTTGGTCAATCTTTAAAAAAACTATTACAATCTATAGCTTGCTATCGAAATTTGTAGTTGACTATCAAAGTCCATAACTGGTTGTCAAAATCCATAGTTGACTATCAAAATCTATAGTTGACTATTGAAATACATATCAAGCTTTATAATCCATATCTAGGTCTTATATGGTTCATTATTTTTCTTGGATCCTCCTTATCTTCACAAAATCTTATTAAAACTCATATTAATACTACTATTGCCTGTACATGTCAAAATGTGGAGCCTAAAACATGTAAATGTTAGAACAAAGTACATAGAAGATAAACTTAGACTTTAAATGAGTTTATATAGATTAAAACATATATTTCCTACCTTATACTAGCTCTAAATAAAACATTTAACATATTTAAGTCCATAAACTATAGTAATAATGAGTCATTTTATGGACTCATCAATTCACTCATCCTCAAATGTGTAAAATGAGAAAAATTTGATCACATGTTGCATGAGAACCATGAGAGATAGAGACTAATAGTCAAATCTTACATGTGGAGGGATGAGTTAACTAAGAAATCCCAAGAGGATTTTGTTTAACTCATGACAGATGAGACATGGCAATGAAGTTTCTCTCACAACCAAATCTCTTAGAATGGGGTAAAAGTTGGTCAGCGGGGCCATAAATTTTGACTCATTATCCTAATAAATTAACAATCTATGTAGAAATATCTAGATAGGAACTTTTATTATATAATAACCTTTATCTAGTCTTGATTAGGCCTTATAAGTGAAATTTATAGTTAGTCAAAGGCATCCCTAAAGAGAATTCACTCGTCCCTGAATGTGAAAAATGAGTTAACTTCCATTACAAGTTTCATGAGAACCATTAAGGATAGAGACTAACCATCAAATCCTACATGTGGAGGGATGAGTCTTTTAAAAAAACCTAAGATGATTTTATGTAACTCATGATAGATGAGATGTGGCAATGAGGTTTATCTCATGGTCAAATCTCTTAGAATGGGGTAAAAGTTGGTCAGTGGGGGCCATATATTCTAATTCATTAGCCTAATAGATGAACCATCTACATGGACAAATATATATGGGAATTTTTAAGATAGAATTACCTTTTTATAGTCTAGGTCGAGCCTTGGAAGTGAAAGTTACAGTTGGTCAGAGGCATCCCTAAAGATAATTCACTCATCTTTGAATGTGCAAAATGAGTGAACTTTGATCCCACATTGCATGAGAACCATGATGGATAGAGATTAACCATTAGCTCTTAAACATGGAGGGATGAGTCCTCTAAGAAACCTTGAGAGGATTTTATCTAACTCATGATGAATGAGATGCGGAAATGAGGTTTCTCTCATGGCTAAATCTCTCGAAATGGGGTAAAAGTTGGTCAGTGATGGCCATCAATTCTGACTCATCAGGCCAATTGACAAACCATATATGTAGACACATATAGATGGGGATTTTTAGGCTATAAAAACCTTTGTATAGTCTTGATTAGGCTCTATAAGTGAAATTTATAGTTGGTCAGAGGGATCCCTAAAGAGAATTCACTCATCCCTGAATGTGCAAAATGAGCAAACTTCTATCATGAGTTGCACGAGAACCATGAGGAATAGAGATGAAATTTAATGTCCTACACATGTATAAATGAGTCATATAAGAAATCCTAGGAGGATTTTTTCTAAATCATGATGGATGAGATGCGGTAATGAGGTTTCTCTTATGGTCATATCTCTCAGAACCAGGTAAAAGTTGGTCAGTGAGGGTCATAGATTCTAACTCGTCAGCCCAATCAATGAAACGTCTATGTAGACATGTCCAAATGGGAGTATTTATGATAGAATCACATTTTTAGGTCTCAATCATCCCCTGGAAGTGAAATTTTTAGTTGATTAGAATCATTCTTTAAGAGAATTCACTCATCCCCAAATGTGCAAAATGAGCAAACTTTTGTCACGAGTTGCACGAAAACCATGAGGGATAGAGATAAACCATCAAGTAATAAACATGCATGGATGATTCCTATACAAAATACCAAGAGGATTTTGTCTAACTTGTGATAGATGAGATGTGGTAATGAGGTTTCTCTCATGGCCAAATCTCTTAGAATGGGGTAAAAGTTGGTTAACGGGGGCCGTAGATTCTAACTCATCAGCCCAATTGATGAACCATCTATGTGAGCACATTAGGATAGGAACTTTTAGGCTAGAATAAATTTTTTTGGGTCTCATTTAACTCCTAGGAGTGAAATTTGTAGTTGATTAGAGGCATTTATTGAGAGAATTCACTCATCCCCAAATGTGCAAAATGAGCAAACTTTCATCACAAGTTGCACAAGAACCGTGAGTGCTAGAGATGAACTGTTAGGTCTTACATGTGCATAGAAAAGTCATATAAGAAATCCTATGAGTATTTTTTCTAACAAGTGATAAATGAGATGCACCAATGAGGTTTCTCTCATGGATAGATCTCTTAGAACATGCCAAATGTTGGTCAGTGAGGGTCATATATTCTGACTCATCGACGTAATTGATGAACCATCTACGTGAACACATCAAGATAGAAATTTTAGTCTAGAATAACCTCTTTTAGGTCTCATTAAACTCATGAGAGTGAAAGTTGCAATTGATCATAGGCATTCCTTAAGAGAATTCACTCGTCCTTAAATGTGTAAAATGAGTGAACTTCCATTGTAAGTTGCACAAGAACTATGAGGGCTAGAGATGCACTGTTAGGTCTTGCACATGCATGGATGAGTCCTTTTAGAAATTCCAAGAGTATTTTGTCTAAATCATGATGGAAAAGATATGAAAATTATTTTTCTCTCATGGCTAAATCTCTCAAAACAAGGTCAAAGTTGGTTAACGAGGGCCATAGATTCTAACTTGTCAGCCCAATCGATGAACCATCTACACAAATAGGTTGGGATGAGAAATTTTAGTTTAGAATAATATTTGTTAGGTCTTGGTCAACCCTAGGGACAAAGATTTGAAATTTATTAGTGGCATTCTTTAAGAGAATTCACTCATCCCCAAATGTGCAAAATGAGTAAACTTCTATTGTGAGTTGCACGAGAATCGTGAGGGATAAAGACAAACTGTTAGGTTCTAAATGTGCATAGATAAGTCTTATAAGAAATCCAAAGAGTATTTTATCTAACTCATTATGGATGAGATGTGGAAATGAGGTTTCTCTCATGGATAAATTTCATAGAATGGGGTAAAAGTTGGTCAATGGGGGTCATAGATTTTGACTCATCAGCCCAATCAATGAACCATCTACATGAACATGTCTAGATGGGAATTTTAAAGCTAAAATCATGTTTATCAGGTCTTGATCAACCCCTAAAATTGAAATTTATAGTTGATCAGAGGCATTCCTTAAGAGAATTTACTCATCCTCAAATGTGCAAAATGAGCGAGCTTACATCATGAGTTGTAAAATAACCATGAGGGCTAGAGATGAACCATCAAGTCTTACACATGTAGGGATGAGTCCTCTAAGAAATAACAAGATGATTTTATCTAAATCATGATGGATGAGATATATTAATGAGGTTTATCTCATGGCCAAATCTCTCAGAATAGGGTAAAATTTGGTCAACAGGGGCCATAGATTTAACTCGTCAGCCCAATCGATGAACCGTCTATGTAAACATGTTGAGATAGGCAATTTTAATCTAGAATCACCTTTGTCAGATCTTGATCAACCCTTGTGAGTGAAATTTACATTTGATTAGAGGCATTCTTTAAGAGAATTCACTCATCCCTAAATGTGCAAAATTAGCAAATTTTCATCATGAGTTGCATGAAAATCGTGAGGGATAGAGATAAAACATTAAGTCCTAAACATGAATGGATGAGTCCTCTAAGAAAGCCCAGGAGGATTTTTTATAACTCATGATGGATGAGACATGGTAATGAGGTTTATCTCATGGCCAAATCTCTCAGAACATCCCAAAATTTGGTTAGTGAGGGCCATAGATTCTAAATCATTAGCCCAATTGATGAACTGTTTAAGTGAATACATTGAGATATGCATTTTTAGGCTAGAATCCTATTTTTAAATTCTTGGTAAACCCCAAAGGGTGAAATTTTTATTTGAGTATAGGCATTCCTTAAGATAATTCACTCTTCCTTGATTGTGCAAAATGAGCAAACTTCTGTTGTGAATTACATGAGAAGGGATAGAGATGAACTGTTAGGTCCTACACATACATGAATGAATCCTATAAGAAATATTGATAGAATATTTTCTAACTCATGATGGACCATATGCAGTAATGAGGTTTCTATCATGGTAAAATCTCTTAGAACATGCCAAAAGTTGGTCATCGAGGGTCATAGATTCTGACTCATCAGCCCAATCAATAAACCATCTATGTGCACACATCAAGATAGGCACTTTTAATCTAGAATAACCTTTGTCAAGTCTTAGTCAACCCCTAAGATAAAAATTTATAGTTGATCAAAGGCATTCCTTAATATTTCACTCATCTACAAGTGTGCAAAATGATCAAACTCCTATCATGAGTTGTATAAGAACTATGAGGGCTAGAGATAAACCATCAAGTATTACACATACACAAATGAGTCTTCTAAGAAATACCAAATGGATTTTTTATAACTCATGATGGATGAGATATAGTAATGAGGTTTTTTTCATGGCCAAATCTCTTAGAACATGTCAAAAGCTAGTCAGTGAGGGTCGTAGATTATGACTCGTCAGCTTAATAGATGAACCATCTATGTAAACATGTTAGGATAAACACTTTTAGGATAGTATCACCTTTTTCAGGTCTTGGTCCATGCTTAGGACTAAAATTTGTAGTTGATCAAATGAATTCCTTAAGATAATTCACTCATCCTTGAATGTGAAATATGAGTAAACTTCCATCATGAGTTACATGAGAATCGTGAGGCTAGAGACGAATCGTCAGGTCCTACACGTGCATGGATGAGTCTTCTAAGAAAGATTAGGAGGATTTTATCTAACTAATGATGGACAAGATGTGGTAATGAGGTTTATCTCATGGAAAAATATCTTAGAACATGTCAAAATTTGGTCAATGAGGGTCATATATTTTGAATTGATAGCCCAATCGATGAATTATCCACGTAGACATGTTGAGATAGGAACTTTTAAGATAGAATCACCTTTTTCAAGTCTTGGTTAACCCCTGGGAGTGAAATTTTTAGTTGATTAGAGGTAAACCTTAAGATAATTCACTCATCCCAAATGTGTAAAATGAAGGAACTTCTGTCATGAGTTGCATGAGAACCGTGAGGGCTAGAGATGAACCGTCAGGTCCTACACATGCACAAGTTTTTAGACCTTCAAAATTTAGAGAATTGAGTTCATCCAAAGCTTGTTAAATCTATAATATAAATAAATCAGGGTTACAAAATACCTTTATAGATGCACAATGAGTTTTTAGACCTTCATCACAATTCACACACTAATATTCATGCATTACATAAGGAATAGGTATCAAAGTATCCAAATGACTAAATTAAAATGTATGGATCCTTTTTAGATTCTGAGATTCATTTAGAGACTATGAAAAAAAATTATACCCTTATCCACACTACAATAGATCCATTACCACAAAACAAGGGTCTATTAATAGAAACATTTAACATAGAGGTTAGTAAAATATAAAAAAAGTATTACTTCTTTCCTTTATTGATCGTCATTCACAATAAATTTCCATAGCATATACATTCAAGAAAACACAAAATATAATATATACATAGAATACTATGAGCAGAGATAATTTTGTCAATAATTTCCTTTTTTCACTACTCTCTTATTTATTCTACTTTGAAAATATCTATCTAAAACTATCAAAATAGACCTTATATCTCCATCACCAACCAATAACTAATTCTGGATTCATTCTTCATGTGGGAGTCTTGGACATAGCCTTGGTTACAACTTAACTTAATATGTAGACCCATGTCATATGAGGGTCAAAGCATTAGAAACCCTTCACCTTTTCATAAGAGTCTTAATTTCATGCTACTATATCTCACATCATCAAATAGATGCTATGATCCCTCAAAAGGGCTTATAAGGATTCAAAAATTTGAATAGTGCTTTTATGAATTTTATGAATCCTAAACACCTAGTAAAGACTCCTAAGGACCAAAAACTACTCTAGAACACCTCCTACCTTATTTCAAGCCAAAAATGACATCATGATGACATCACTAAAGGATGTCCCTACATCAATGTTTTATTGAAAGGATAAACATAGAGAATGTGAAAAAATATTTGCTTAAAGTAGATGCAATTAATATAAATTGTTTTAGCTTATCTTCGTTTCAAGAAGATAATCTTCTTTACTCACAACACCAACCACATGAAGGTGGAAGCTCGTATGGTGCCACTAACCTACATTTAAATTATTAGTAAATAATTTAAACAAAAATAAACACATAATCATAAAATAGTTGAAAAATAAAAAAACATTAAATCAAATAACTTTATTATATTAATTTTAAATAAGTTAGATAAACTTACTAATTCAATCTAATGTACCTTCAGGATCAACTCTATTTACAAGTGTTTCAAAAATCACTTCATGGTCAAATTCACACACTTTCCATAAAGCTCTATTGTGAGGCTTTCCATGATATTTTATCAATTGAATATTTATAGCAATAATAAGGTTTGAATAATGAAGCACCATCTTATGTGTTTCAAAGTCCTCAGATAATAATTGTTTTATTTTTTTTATGACAATACCTATGAAGCTAGGTTTCTGTAACCACTACAGATCTAGTGGGATAAATTAGATCTTCTCCATCCATAACATTTATGGTTAATTTTTTTTCCTCTACACAATTACACAAGTAATAGTTTGTTCCCTCATCATTGCTCTCAGGTGAAAGTACTACAAAAACATGCCTTGCATTTAAAGTATAATCAAATTTTAAGTACATCTAGAAAAAAAAAAAATATCACCAATATTTCAGGTTGTATATTTAATTAAAGAATAAATTGTACCCAGTTATATGAGATCTAAGATGTGGTCAAAGTCAACTGATGATGCCATTTCATGATTTTTCACTTGTTGAAGTGAATGGCTACTCTCTATAGGTAATATGGGTGTAAAATACCATTCGTCAACCCATTATTTTGAATCACATTCATTCCAATTAAATTCCATACATGAGGAACAAAAACATGCCATATCCCTAGTATAAATAGTCCATGAACTTGAATTTGAGCTTTGAATGGAGTGGAAAACAATTGATCTAGGTACTATAATGTAATATTCATACATTACCTTATGTTTTTCCTCTATTAAATAAAATAATCTTCATATATGAGAATGTTTATTCGATCCATGACAAATATTTTCATTACACCAACTCACAATACTTGCTGTGTCGATCAAATTATCACCATCCTTGTGCTTTGCCTATTCTCTTTTAAGGGCTAGTTTTACACATGAACCAACACCATCATGTTTGCCTTTTCCATGCCCAGCCTCAAAGAAGCTCCAAAAATGTTGAATTCCATTCTTCTTATGCATTCTTCTTAACTTGTAAAACATTCAAGAATTCTTAAACTGTCCTGCACAACTATCTAACCAAATGTAGTGTGTATCAAACATAATTTATATTGCATTCATATTCATATAAAATATCTAAAAAAAACTCTAGACAAGCTCGAGAGAATGTAATCTGTCATAGTTCATATAAAAATAGTACTCCCTCAAAATCTTTTTGTTGTCATCTGTGTTATTAGGTGTATGTCTAAATATAATATGAACAAAAATTGAACTTGAATTAAATTATAATAATGGTATTGAACCTCATTCTATGTTTTAAGCATGTATTTTTCAGAAAAAATCACAACCAAAATAATGGTTCCAACTAGGAAGTTGTCCTTGCATGCTTTGAATTGATTATCTAACCATTTTGATTTGTGTGTGTGTCTTGCATATTGGTATACAATATTCTTTTTGAATTCAAACATGAAATCACATACAAATTTTTTTGGTCATAACCAATTCACATATTAATGACTCTTTTCCATATTTTAACACATACTTAACATATATGTACTTCTTATAATCAACTAGTTGCTTTCCAAATTCATGTGAAATATCTTCATGTAAACAACTCATCAAATTTGACAAACCACCACAACTGTTACATGTTCCATCTAAATTTTTTTTGGCAACAAAAAAAATTGTCCTTCAGGTCTTTGATAAAAAAGACCTTAGATTAATTCTCTTGATATTTTAGGTGGGGAAGACACCATACATTACTACAAAATATCTTCAGTGTGTAAAGTACAACATATGTGATGAAAAACATCAAAATGCATAGTAAATTCAACATGCACCTTATAACATGTGGTGCATTCTTGGTTAATTTTAACATAAAAAGGCTTGCACATCTCAAATGACCTTTGGGTAATTATTAATTGGCCATTAAATTTTTCAATAAACTTTTTATAAAATTCTATTTGTGTCATGTCTAAAAAATGTTTTGCATATGGCTCAAATTTTTTTGAGCCTTTTCTTATTTTAACAATGTCTTTAACATTAGATGAGACCCTTATGTTGTTGTGCCAAAAAAATTCAATCAATTGTTTTTTCCTTCAACCAATACCTTATCTTTTCATGGGAGTCTACCACTAAATTCCCAATAATCCATGAGTGAAGGGTCATCAAGCCTTGTTCTTATTTTTATGGCATTTATTATAGATTTTCTATTTAAATTCAAATATTTACTTGTTTCACTAAGAATTCAAGCTTTAGATGTTGACTTACTCACTATAGATTCCATTATTACTCATCTTGCCACATTACTATCCTTATTTTGACTTTTATTGCCTATTGCCTTAAATGCATTAAATAGATTCTTTACTATTGTAATATTTTTTTTACTCTATGTAAAATGTTCTTAACCCTAAATTGTGCATCACAAGGCACATTTTTTGCATTTTTCATTAATTGAACAAATAATTAAGATCATTTTGTATGGCTTTTATTCTTAAATGCATAGTTCCATACATGTTGAGCATGACATTAAACTATTATTTTTAACATTTTAGCTTCCATAGGTTCTATTATTTTTTAATATATTTCAACCAAATACTTTGGTGTTCATCTTATTATCCTTAGAGGTATGGGTGTAGGAGCTATATTTTGTATTAAATTGTGTGGTGTTAACACTTCAACATAGTAGGGACTTTAGAGGGTTGACTATCTAAATTAGAGGTTATAGGCAAATTAAATTCCTCTTCATTAGGAGACACATGATTTGGGGTCATTATTTGATGTTGATTATCATCATACTCAAAAATTTCATTATGAATAGATGTTTTTTTAATAAAAAGGGGTAAAAACTTTATTAAAACTTAAAACAACAAATTACAAGCTCAAAAACAACCCAAAGACAAAAAAATCAAAAGCAACAGCCTCACACCTCAACTCCACCAACATCTCTAGCA
Source organism: Torreya grandis (assembly GCA_037957365.1). Classification (NCBI taxonomy): domain Eukaryota; kingdom Viridiplantae; phylum Streptophyta; class Pinopsida; order Cupressales; family Taxaceae; genus Torreya; species Torreya grandis. The sequence continues at coordinate 3,492,579 of JARHVA010001332.1, forward strand.
AGAATGGGTTCTAGTTCCTAACATAAATCGCCAGGCAACTGCTCCCATTCATCTACCTATCGGCCATCTCCCTCTTCCGATGCCCATTTAGCCAAACAATCAGCTGCCCTGTTCCACTCCCATGGAATTTGGGCATAGGAGATAGACTCCATAAAGGAACTCACCTATAAAATCTACTGCATTATCGTGGCCAACTGCCAGCTCACATCAAAGATTTTCTTCTCCAAGATCAAGTTAATCAGGACCTGAGAATCAACTTCATAGATCACCCTCCTCCGCCCTAAAACATAAGCTCTCCTCAAAGCATATAGGATAGCCAAACCTTCCATCTTATTAACCATCTACACTCCCTGATATGCCAAGAAAATAAAAACCACCGAACCCAAAAAATACCTAGAAATCCCACCAATCCCAACCACCCCTAGATTGCCTCTGGATGAACCGTCTATATTAATTTTCAAAAGCCCCACAGGTGGAGGCATCCACCTCCCCAATCGTTGAACTCTCCGCTGCCCCTACATACCTCTCCTGACACAAGTTGAGAATGGAGATAACTCCCTTATGCCAAATCATTCCAGCACCTCAGCATCCCCTTTCTTTAGTGGCAGCATAACCTCACTCTTCGCTTCAATAGATTCTTGGATCATTCCCTTAATTCTACTCCAAACCTTTTGAGTCACCATTTTTTCCTCCTTAAAAATCCTACAGTTCCATTCCAGCCAAACTTGTTAGAGTAGGAAAATAGGACATCATACCACGCATCTTATAAAAAGTAGGTCGAAGAAGGGGGACGGCCCACTCTTGACAAAAATTAGCCAAAGAGACAACGTGGGTGCACTGGCACCTCCACGTGCCCACCAGAAGTGCCATAATTGAAGAGTGAAGGGAAAGTGAAAGAAAATGTGAGAGGAGTCCTCCTCCTCTCTATTTTAGAGAACACACCTCAAAGGGCCAGCAAATCCCTGCTTCCAAATATTGTCCCATGTCAAGCATCTGTTCCACACTAAAGTCCATGTAAAATAGTTACACTTCAGCCACGAGAAACCATTCCAAACTTTTTTCTACCATTGAACTTCCCCTCTATCTTCATAATACTAGGATATTAGCTCCTGATAACCATAGGACATTGTGTACTTCCCCTTGGGGTTCAGGGACTAGGCTAACACATCACTATCCATAAGAGCATTGTAGCTACAATGAGATAAAATATTCTGTAGGTCTGTGCACTCTACCTCCAAATCAAGAATCAACCACTCTTCTGGGGACTTCCATTTGGCAAATACCACCTGCCCCTAAAATGAAAGGGATTTAAAATCACACACCCTTATCCAACCAGCTTCACAAAACCTCTAGGCCAAAGTACTCAATTGAGGATATTGGCTAATTATAGGAGGGAAACCGTCCCAAGAGTCATGCCAAAACTGGGCCTCCACCCCACTCTTGCATATCCAGAAAAGACCCCTCTTAATCAATGCAATTCCTTTCTTGAGAGTAGCCCAAGTCACTGAGCCTTTGCTAGCCAAGTCATACCTTGGAATATCCCTCCAAGGAATCCCAAAAAAGTACTTGTGGGAAAACACTCTGGCTCATAGTCGATCTTGCTCCACACACCAACGGCAGTATAGTTTGGCAGCCAAAGCAGTACTAGAAAGCATAGACTATCGTAATCCTAGCCCACCAAACCTCTTTGGGCTGCAAACTGCCTCCCACTTAATAAGGCTCCACTTGGTTGAAGATAAGTTCCTAGCCCATAAAAATTGTCTTGTCAAGGAGTCCAAGTCCTTAACAAAGCTCATCTATGCCACCTAGATCATACACCTATATATAGGAAGAGCCTGCACCACAGATTGAATTAGTTGAACCCAACCCACAAAGGATAACCAACGGTGGGTCCAATGATTCACCTTGTCCTAGAATTTGTCTAGGATCACTTGCCATGACTACTTAACCAGTTGGCCAGCCGAGATAGGAATCTTGAGATAAAGCAGTGGAAGACTCCCAATTTAGAACTTGAGGATAAGAGCCACTCTACGCTGTATGGCTGGAGGAGTGTTAAAGAAAAAAATAGATGACTTACCCTCATTAATTACTTTTTCAGAGGCTACAAGGTAAACATCCAAGCTTTTACATATGTTAGATGCCTCCCTAATAGTAGCCATGCCCATCAAAGCCACATTGTCCACAAACTGGAGATGAGATTGTATCAAGAGTTCCCCTCCCCACTGCCAACCTTGAATAGTGCCATCATCTGCATTTATTTTGATTAATCAACCCAAGCCTTCCAACAATAGAAGAAACAAGTAGGGAGAAAGAGGATCACCTTGCCTCAGTCTGCGAGAAGCCCCAAAGAGATTAGAGTGCTCACCATTAATCAGAACTAAAAAATAGGTCGAGTTCACATAACTCAAAACCCAATGAATCCAATCCTCTACAAAACCAAAGGCACCCAAGATCTTTTGGAGGAAGGACCACCGAACTCGATCATAGGCCTTTGACATGTCTAGCTTGATAAACATTGCCTTTTCATTGGACTGGGTCATGAAATGTATAGTCTCAGTAGCCATCACCACCCCATCCAAAATTTGTCAGCCCTCAACAAAGCCACCTTACTCCTCAGAGATAAGCACAGGTAGCCACTATTTTAACCTCTCAACAATTAGCTTTGAAATAATTTTATAAGTAACATTGCAAAGAGAAATGGGCCAAAAAAGACTCAACCTATCAGCCCCTTCTCCCTTGGGAATGATAGCCAAGAAGGTAGAGTTCAAAGCCCAAAGCATTTGCTTGTTCCTCTGGGATTCTTGAACAACAACCAAGAGGTTGAATTTAATAATTTCCCAAAATTCTTGGAAGAACTCAATCAAGAAGCCATCTAGATCAGGTGTCTTTCCTTTCGATATCATAAAGACTATCATCCTTAACTCCTCCAAGGATATATCCCTCATCAGATGCTCTTTCATATCCCTAGTCACCAAAGAGGGAATACAAGACAGGATCTGAACCTCTTCTATTGAGTCCCCTTGTGCTTCCTCCTTAAATAATGAAGTAAAATACTACACTGCCTCATTAATGATACCCTGCATAGAAGATACAGTCTCCCTGTTGTCCATCACCAAAGAGGTTATCCCCATGCCATGTTGTCTAGCACAAACCAAATTAAAGAAGAAGGCTGTGTTCTTATCCCCTTCTCAAAGCCATTCAATCTGGGCCCTTTTTTTCCAAAAGATTTCCTCCCTTAGTTCCCATTCCTCCAAAGCTTTTAAGGCCCTGCCTTCCTCCCTCAGCAAAAACTCAGTCATTCCCTCATCCTGAATGGTCTTGGTAATTTCATTTAGCATCAATTGTGCCTCATTTTTATTTTGGAAAATGTTTTGGAAACTTTGTCAGTTCCACCTTTTAAGCTGGTACTTGATGAATTGGAGAAGCTTAACAAAAGTATACATTGATGTACCTATAGCAGGCTTGCCCATCCTCCACCAATCTGCCACTCATCCAAACAGGTCCAGGTCCCTGAACCACATAAGCTAAAACTTGAAAGATGCCTTATGAAGCACACGGTCTAAGGAAATTACCAATTTTATGTGCCAGTGGTTTGAGCCCCTCCAATCAAGAATCTCTAGGTAGGAAGACCACGGACCCCCCACCCAGTAACAGGAGGTCATGAATCTATATATGCGCTCCACAATGCACCTGTCCCCCACTCTTCTATTGTTCCAAGTAAAGCATCCATTAACTAGCTTGATATCCACTAAATTGAGTGCCTCAATATTATCTTAGAGCAGAAGAGAAGAAGGTTTCAGCCTTGCATTACCTCTTCTCTTCTCTGTTAAATAAAGAATATCATTAAAATCTCCCACAACAATCCAAGGCAAGTAGGGAAATAAGTGACGAAGAAAGTGGATGTTCTTCCAAAAAATAAGTTTACCTTGGAAATCTTTAGGAGCATAGACATTGAAAAAAAGGACTGATTCCCCCGACTCAATACATGAGGCCACCATAGATAAAGAGGATTTAAAGGAAATCTAGGACATAGGTTGGATCTTATACGAATTCCAAAAACAAGCCACACCCATTGAAGATCCATGAGCACTAATGCACTACCATGAACTATACCTCCATAATTTAGATGCAAGATTCCTTGTATCCTCCATAAAAACTTTCATTTCTTGAAGAAAGAGAATATCAGGTACTTGACATCTAACTAATTCCCTAACAGCCTTTTGTCTAGGACCACTGTTTAGTCCCCTTACATTCCACGAGATAATGATCATTTCAAAGGAATTATAAAGTGTGAGACTAAGGTCTTAACTATACTTGACTCCACCAAGGTCTCCCCAATCATCTTAATTTTGTCTGTGTCCTTTTTGTGCCCCAATTTAGCACTTCTTTTTGACATCCCCTTCTTTCCCTCCTTTTGAAGAATCCCCAGGTGAGGAGAAGATTTTCCTTTCTTATTTACTACTATCCCCACGGTCCTTGCCAGAAGGTACACGTGCTCTTTAATCTGATCTAGGTCCCCATTTGTCACCTCTACCCCCAATGCCTCTGTCTACCCCTCTACAACCATGGGTAATGCTGACTCTTCCTAAAGAACCAATGGAAGATTGGCTAAATTAATCTCTAGTCCTAAACCTCCCACAAGCTGCTCCACACTCATTAATCCCAGATTTACTTCTTGCTGGCCTAATTCATCCAAGATTTCAAACCTATTGAAAGAGTCTTCATCTTGCCACTCCCTAAGGGTCCTCTTTTGGCCTCTGTTATGGATTTGATCTTTCACCTGCACAAAACCTTTAACATCCCTACCCTCCCCAACCCCTAACTTCTTCCCTTTATCAGTGTTGGGAATGTTGCTAGGTGGCAGTTGGGGTTGCTATTTCATTGGCTTAGCCTTTGGGCATCGATGCACCAGGTGTCCATACTCATGGCATAGGTGACACCTAAAGGGGAGGGTCTCATAGTCCAATTTTTTCACCCAGGAGTATGATCCCATACTCATCTCCATTGCATCAGGCAATGGTTTTCTCAAATCAATTTCCACACAAATTCAAGCAAAAGTCATGACTTTCTTACCTAAAGTCTGTGTTAAAGACCCCACCAGCCTACCAAGCGTCAAAGCTAACATCAGGAGAATGTCCTCTCGACAACATTCAATAAGAATTTTGGGGAGCCTAACCCATACTAGAACCCTAGTTAGTAATTCCTCAGAAGGATTAAACCCAACATGCCAAGGTTTAACAAAAAGTCCAACCTGATTGTAAAAATAAGGCCCTCCCTCAAAAACCTTGTTGCGATCAGCCAGGCATATAAATGTCACCATGAAGTAGTTATTTGCCAATAACGTGACCTCTATTTCTCCCTCTGGTTCCCACACTCTCCGGGCCCAACTCTTTAGAAATTGAAGGGAAACTCTCAAATCCAAAAACTTGCAATACAATGAGTGCTTAGAATAGTATTCCACATCCTCATAAATCATATCGAAAGGAATTACCAGTTTAGGTCACTCCTTGCATTTCTCCAAGCAACCATTAACCTTCATGATCTTGGATCCCCCAGGCAAGCTCCATTCCATAGCTCCTAAATTCTGAGAAGAAAACTCACTACCTAATGTTTTAACTTGTTGCTCATGCCTATTCATGCCCATAGCTACACTAAAACTCTTGCCAGGCATGGTTTTTGAAGGCTCCTACTGAGCCATGACCACGCCCTCCTTGGGCTTGTGTAACCCTGTGGTGCCTCTACCCTTCTCCACGCACTCGCCCCCCCAAACTACCCTTGTGCACTCATTCCCACTGCTTGAACAAGCTAGGGCACGACTGCCCTAGCTCGGCCGTGACCTGCACACACTGAAGCCCACCATTTTTCATTCCATCTGGTTGACTACTATATGAATATATGTTTCATTATATTATGTTTGTCCATATATTTCATCATTCATTACTTACATGATCTACATTTTGAATTTCATCTTGCAATAAAGATTGACTCGGTTCTCTTATCTTATTTAAAGACATATGTAAACTAAATTATATAGAATTGGGCATGTTATTTTCATTATAAGTATTACCTGGTGTAGAAGAAGAACCTTCACCTTGCCTAGAAGCTCTTATGGGTGCCTTCCTATCTGCTTGTCTTTTTCTTTCTTTTTCTCTTTTCTCTTCAATTTCTTCATTTGTTAGCTCTTTTATTGGTCTTTTGTGATGAATTACCAACCCCATTATTTATCTTTTCCAAAATAAGAAAATTATAGATTTAAACTTGAAGAATTCTTAGTGATTCAAACTAAATAGATGAATAATTCATAAAATTCACATAGTTGCAGTAGAAAACCAGTTTGGATTTGGAACAAACAAAACAAAACACTCATTTTTGTGGTAAATGAAAAAATAATTCATGAATCACAAAGGGTGTGCTTGCTTTAGAAAGCATGCATGCCCTTTGGGATCCACAAACCAATGGGAAAATGCATTAATTTGCCCCTTATTTAAAGGGTATATGCGCTTTGTAAAGGATGTATGCCTTTATGATATTTACAATTTTTTTTCCTACTTTCCCTCTAATTTTTTGTTGGTTTTAGGCCTGAGGGGTCCCAACCCTAGTCAAATTTTGTCATGGACTAGCCAAGGAAATTTATAATAAATTTAGGGTTTTTTTTTCCTTTTTATCAACATGTCTAATCAAGAATATATATATATATATATATATATATATATATATATGGGTTTGTATATCAGAATGCTTAGTTTTCAAATATATAAAAAAATTTAATGTTAGAATATTATTTATAATTATTATTTAATTTCTACGTAACATAACTCCTTATGGTCTATATACATAGTGTCACAAATTCCCTTATAACTTTGTGAATATTAATCGAATGATTATAAAACTTATATCTTAAAAATCTACACGTTGTCAACTATGCTTTAAAAAAAAAATAATTTTCATGAAGTTAAGGTCAAAAAGTTGTGTTCGTACACTTGCAGTTTCAATTTTCCAATTGTCTTGACTTGTAAAATTATTCAAAAATTATATATGTAATTAAAAATTAATAAAAAATATTCTCAACAATCTTAGACTTTTGACCTATCTATATATGAAATTTCATACAAAAATTCAATTGTTTACTCCAAAAAAGTGTGTTCGTACACATGCACTCTCCTTATCTTTTTACAAAAAATGACCAACCTATTGTCATAAATGCAACTATTTCTTATAATTTTATCATCTGGGTATTGGAAAAAATTATATATTTAGAAACTACATTTAAAATTCCACAATTCATGATTTTATATCATTGTCAAATTCCTTTTCAAAGTGTCTCTAACATTCTCTCCAAATTCAACTAATGTTATTTTCAAAAAAAAGGTGTCTCTTTATACCCCCCTTTTGTCCCCCATTATCCTAAATCTACCCTTTATAACCTTGTATATCTCTCTTAAAGAGTTCCTTCACAATAATAAATAAAATTAAGAGACATAAAGTTTAATTTTTTTCCCTTTTCTTATTGTTTTTGTATTTCTAACTATTTTTTTGTAGTAGTGTGGCCTATTATTTTTTTGGACTTGGTTTTATTTAGTTTTATGTTTTGAGCTTTATTGTTAAATCTTATAGACTATGTAAAAGGTTATGGGTCCCTTTCAAACCCTTTTATTAACCCTTAGAAAAAAAAAATATTCAGTTTATTTATATTTGAGTAATAAACACCTTAGGATAGTGTGATATGTCCTTCCTAGTTATAACCCTTCTTTTAATTTTAAAAAAAAATCCACTCGTAAACAAGGGAAATCAAAATTTTGTTTTTTTTATTGGTGATCTTTAAGTTACACTTTTAGGTCAATTTTGAAGCCCTTCGAAGCACTGAGAAGGGCTCAATTTTGATCTTGCTTGTCACCATGGAAATCACTTGTTAGGAAAAATCACCACCATGCATTTAATAAAAGTGATTAATAATTAAAGTCATAAATTATCCACTATAGGTTATAATTTTTTTCCAAACTATCTTTCACTGATCCCCTCATCTTTGTAATAAAGCAAAAAAGTATGCAAGAACCATGGGGCAAGAATCACATGCATAACATTTTTTGGACCTTAGGTTCAAGTCATTATTTTTCATGTCACCTCCTAGTTTTTAAACCCTGATTCTGTGTGCAACCCATCCAATCACAATTATGTATATTTCATCTTACTCCTCAATTTTTAACTAAAATGGTATGTGCCATCTAGTTGCTTACCATTACATTAGTTTTTTGTGGTGTCCAACTCCATGCCCTATTACATAATAGAACTCAAATTATTTTAGCACATATTCACAGTTTTGCCAATTTATCCCACCATTATCAATCACACAATTCTATTTGCTCATTGTTCTAGAGTGGAAATTATAGGTATTACATGCATAATATTAAAATCAACATCTTAATTAATTTCTAATTAGTTGACCATTATGGAAAAATAATTAAAAAAAAAAAAAAAAATCATTATGTGATAAACTCCCATAAAAAGGATGGTCAATTCACCATATGAAATGTAGACAAGGTCTACACATCACGTTTTTTGTTTTACATGTCATTGCCAAAGAAGTGAACACTCAAAATGCCTTAAATGTTCCACTAAGTTGGAACTGTGGCAAATTTATATATCAATATTTAAGATAAAAAACTTGTAAGTCATACACAACAAAGGGTATAATATATTTTTGTATGCCTTTGTTTTTACTTCATGTAGATTTCAAGATTCACATCTTCTATAGTGTGCATTTATGTCAGATGACCAAGTTTTAATGCATTGTAAACTACAAAGCACTAAAGTTGTTTGTATCATATCTAGTGTTGTATGGAAATTTGGTTTTGTTAAATGTAAAAAATAGATGACCCTCACTAGTTTTTTCATATGTATATGATAAAACTTATCCATTCGTGAACTCTACTTGTGGTAGATTTAAGACTATTTTTTTACATAGTTATTTGAAATTATTTAGTATGTTATTGTTAGATCAATAATTATTTATATTATGATTTTGACATGTGAAATAGAAATTTATATATTGGATTGATCTTCAACTCCCAATAAGAGGGTGAGTTCCTAATTAGTTTTTATAATATTTATCTCCCTCAAGACAATAGTCAAGCCGAAGCAACCAATAAAATTCTTAATAAAATTTTACAAAAGATAATTTTAAGATTCTTGCACCAATTATAATCTCAAACATTATTATACCATTTTGGTGTATCGCACTAGTATTCAGAGCATGTATAGTCCAATCTATAGACTAAGTTTCTCCTTTATCTTTGATGGGGTGTATATAGTCAAGGCAGTTATATTATATAGTATATCTTAGCTACCCATCCACCAAACTAATATATATCATCTATATGCACCCAAGGAAAATCCATACTCTCTAGTTTATTGCTATGAAGTTATCTTATTGTAATAAGTGGAGCTAACTTCGTTACACATTTATCTTCATGTCATCATTTTTAATGGATAGATTCATAAAGCCCACCTTCACACTTGATGAGAGATGCATGAGCACTCTCCAACACAATTTTTAATACAAAAATTGCATCTCTATGCAACACACCAAGAAAGTTTAAAAAAAAATGATGTTGGGAATTTAGTGATAAAGTTGGATTACACCCATGACAAAGAGGGTAAATATGGATAAAAGTGGTGGGCCGTTATATTATCAAAGATATCCTTAAATAAAATACTTAAATATTAAAAATTAATGAAGGAAACATTTTCAAAGAGCTCACTAACACTTAATTTTTGAAATAGAAATATGCTTAAGGCATGTTCTTTATAGGTTTTTAGTTTATCCATGTTTTTCACTACCCACACTTAGTTAGACATTTAGTATAGTTTATATATTTAGTATTAGTATTATTTGTATATTTATTCTAAATCTCATGTTGTAAATATTTCATTATGGAATCATTGTAAATGATTATTTGAAGATTGATATTTTAATAAAGAAGAGAGGGGAAGTCTTTTTTTTTGGGGAAAAATTGTTGAAATGCTGGTAGGATACTATTTGGAACAATAATATAAGAATTGGCATAATGTTAATCCAAAGGTTGTTGTATGGTGGGAAGGTATCTCTCCCTCATATGAGTTATATGAATAATGTTTGAGTTCATGGGGCTACCCTTATCATGCAATTACTGGCATTTTCATTTCTCTCACCTCTTGGGTATGTCCATACTAGTATAAGGAGATAAAGATTGATGGTGGATGGTTGTAGCATGGTTCGAGAAAAACATTCAGTATACCTCAACCACAATAGAAATGAATGCATGGAATAAATGAGATAAGTTTGGTTTATTTCCCTTCTTTGGTAATATGAAATGTTTCTTGAATCCCTTAAAAACTAGGTGCATAGTTAGATTCCTTATTTAAGGTTGTTTTTCTAATGTTGCTTACATTTATTTTGAGATTTTTTAGTATTCCTTTGAAATTTAAGCACTGTCATGATGTTTTACTTGCAATAAGTTACCTTATAAGAGGTATTTGATCATAAATATATTGTGTTGGATTAATGAACTATGAATAGATGTAAAAATAAGATTTTGATTTCCATATGATAAAACAATAAATAAATGGTGAACATTTATGTAAATGTAAATGCATTAATTTTTGGTTTCAAAATGGATGTATGGTTTCTACCTTGGGAGGAAAAATTTAAAGTTGGTTATTTTTATAATAAATGGGGAAAATATATTAAAAAATCTTGATATGAAATGCAATATACTTTGTTTGTAGTGTGTCTTCAAATTAGTAATAGTTTAGAGAATCCAATTTTAATAAATTTGAAATGATTTTTCAGTAGATAGATAATATATTTAACTTGAATGCAATGCTACAAGTAAATAGTGCAGGTACACTAATTTAGCTTGTCATAGATATATACAAGGTCTACTAAGTTAGAAATATAATGTTATAAGTAATTAATTATTTATTAAATAACCTGAATACTTATAAAATATTTAAGTAATCTATCAAGTTTGACATGTACTTAGAATAGAAATATCAATGATAGAAAAGCTATTACTTTTGAATAAAAATATAATATTTTTTTAATAATCATTTTCATTCCACATAGCTTAGGGTAAGATATAACATTTGATTGTAAATTTTATGATTTTAAAAGATCATTTTCATTTCACATAGCTTTGAGTAAGCCATAATATGTAATGGGCAATCTTATGTTTTTAAATGATCATTTTCTTTCCACATAGCTTAGAGGAAGCTATAACATTTGATGAAAAATCTTATGTTTTTATAGTGATGATTTTCATTCATAATAGCTAACGGTAACCTATTAATTCTTGATGCAAAATATTATATTTTTAAATGGTATTTTCACTATACTTAGCTTAGGGAAAATATTCTATTTTATTAGAAATCCAATGCTCTTAGTAAATAGTTTTGGCATTTATTAATAGCTGAGATTAGCTATGTAAATTAATTAGACCATGGAGAGACAATGAATTAATATAAATCATGTTTTTATTGAATCATAGATATTTTAAATTATTTTCTATGCAATAAGTAGTGAATCCATTGGTTGTGAATTTCAAGAAACACTATGTATAGATAGTGTATCTAGTTTTTTTTTAAAAAATTATGAATTCATTTAAAAATAGTTTTATTTAAAGTGATGATAGGTTAAGAAAATGATATGTAACAGGTATTGGGTTTGTTTTTTACTGACATGGATTTATTTATAAATATTGAATGCAAGTACTGAAAACTTTAGAAAAATCATTGAAATAGATAATGCATCTATTATTTTCGAATATAAATTCATCAAAGAATAGTTGTTACAGTATTGAGAAGATCATATTTAACATTAGATGATATTATGTCATTCATTTGATATTAGATCAAATAATATGCCCCATGTGCTTCATTTGATAGGTGTAGCAAAGTGTGATTGTAAAAAAAATATTTGGCTTAGCATGACAAAGTTATAATTTTCATTTACTCCTATATGATACTTCATTTGAAAAGTGTAACAAAATGTGTTTGTAAAAATTAAAATAGATAACGCATCTATTATTTTCAAATATGAATTCATCTAAGAATAGTTGTTACAACATTAAGAAGATCATATTTAACATGAGAGGATATTATATCATTCATTTGATATTAGATCAAATAATATGCCCCATGTGCTTCATTTGATAGGTGTAGAAAAGTATGATTGTAAAAGAATTATTTGTCTTAGCATGACAAAGTTGTAGTTTTCATTTAATCTTGTATGATAATTCATTTGAAAAGTGTAACAAAATGTTCTTTAATTGAATAAGTGTAACAAAGGTACTTTCATTTAACTAATCAAAGTGATGTTGGTTGTATTTGACTAGCAAAGTGAAGTTACTTGCATTTGAATAGCAGAGTGAAGTTGTCTGCATTTGACTAGTAGAGTGAAGTTTCTTGCATTTGAATAGTATAGTGAAGTTTCAATTTTATTTAGTAGTGTATTAAAATTATGTTTCACTATGATAAGCATAACTAAAATATTATTCTTACACTTTTTATTGAAAGTTGTAACAAAATGTTACTTATATTACATCCAATCGACAAGTGTTCCACAATGTGCTTGTAATACATGCATTGGATTAAAAAATAAGTGTCGTACTTCATTAAATAGTTAATAATATTATTATTTTATTGAGTTAATCATTGTTAACATATTATTAGAATACTTTTGATTGGATAGTGTAGAAAAATGGTGCCTATAATACTTCTAATTGACAAGTAGTAAAATTATGCTTATGATATTTACATTTGACTAAAAATAATGAGGTTAGGCTCATTTAACTAGAATAGTGAAATTGTGTTGATGATTCCATAGAATAAACATAGCTAATAAATGTTTATAAGATTTAAAATTGGCTAATGTAGCAAGGTTGTGCTTATAATAATTCCAATTGAAAATTGTGGCAAATTGTGCTTGTAATGTTTGCATTTAGCTAAACATAGCAATGATGTGCTTTTGTTTGACTAATATATTTACATTAATTTGAAAAGTGTAACATGTGGTACTTATTGTTAGGATTGTGGACCTAAAAGCTTCACTGATGCAGACACGGAGGAGGTTGCAGGAGAGTTTCTAAGTGTCAGAGACACCGGCATCGGTCAGGCCAACCGACGTCGACAGGATAGGGCAGGAAGGCAACCGACGTCGGTCAGAGATCGGCTGGCGTCGGCGACCCCCAGGCGGACAGGGACCGGCGTCGATCGCCTGTGTGGTTTGGACTGCGTTTATTATAGGTAGTTAGCTAACGAACCAAGTGTTTGCATGATCAGGGCTAATTATAGACTGAGAGCTGCGGATCTAATTATTGTAATTAGATGTCTAATTAGTGTTTGGATGAGATCTATATAATAGACTCATGGTTGTATTGGAAAAGTGTGCTAGGGAGTAAGAGAGCATAATTATAAGATCCTTCTGTGTGTGAGGTAGAGCAATGGTGCGTTCCTCCTAGTGCCTCAGTACCAGGTGTGTTGGTGCTGGATTGGAGAGCCAGCTGGGTTCTTCAAGAGTGTAAGATCTTGGTCACAGTTGTATGGCCTATATAGGAGATCTACATGGTAAGTAAGATCATTGATCTGCAGGTGTATGTGTGTGCAAGGTCGAGGTTCACAGGTGAGCAGAACTGTTGTTTGATTTGTAGGTGTGCAAGGTCATATAGACAACAACACAACAGGGAGCAGTATCAGGCAGGATCTACTTGGAGTACAGGTGTGTACTTGGATAGAGCAAGAGGAAGGCAAGGAAGTTCCTTCCATAAGTATGGTCTATTGAATTGCAATTTGTTGCAGATTCATGGGAGATCTACTTGAAGTACCTTGAGTACTTGTGGAGCACGTGGAGTGCTTGTGGAGTGCGTGGAGCACTTGTGGTGTGCGTGGAGCACGGGAGGTGAACACCAACTCTGTATTTGAGTTGGGTGTTGGGACCTGTGAGAGGGAGAGCTCTGGGGAGAAGAATTACTGTTCACTTGAGGTGTGGGAAACCTCTGTAAGGTGGTGGAGAAGAAGTGGCATCTTCTTTATTGTATTCTTTTCTATATAAAGTGTTAATACAATTTGTGTATTGTCTCTCATATCATGTGTTATTCTGAATTCTAGTTACTTGGTGAATCTGGTTAATTTCCGCATATTAAGTTGCTTGGTTTGGTAATCAAATTGTGTGCTTCCAGTTTATCTCCCAACAAGTGGTATCAGAGCTAAGGTTGGAGGAAGCAGGTTTTGTGTTTGGTTACAGGGCACTCTTAGGGGTTTCTGATTGAGTGGGAGTAGAGCAACAGCAGATCAAAGTAAGCTAAGAATGGAGGAGTTGAAAAGCACAGATGGTCACTCACGGTCCTATGGAAAGAAAGAGTAGGTAAAAGATTATTGTTGGTTGGTATCAGATCAGCATGAAGAAACTGAAGAAGCAGATGTTGTAGGTGTTATTGCACAGGATGTTCTTGGAGGTTTCTTGGATAAAGTTGAATCTTGGATAAGAGATTTGGTTGCGTCTTTCCATGCAGCCCTAGGTAGAGGAGCTGGTGAGCCTTGCCAAAGAATTGGCAAAGGGGAAGTGAAGCTGAAATTGCAGGTGGCCAACACACAGGTGTTGATGAAGGTCATGCAGGTCCCAGGTTTGGAGATATGGCTAATTTCTTCAGAAAGATTGGGTGATGAGAGATGCACAAGAACTCTCACAGCGGATGCACTTGAATTAGCTGGTGGTAAGAAAATAGGTATCCTTTATCTACTTGTTTATATTACTGATTCTTCTTTTGTTGCGGAGACGTGGCTTCATAGGCTTGGTCACACGAGCCGAAAGGAGATGCATGTTCTTAAGCGGAAGATAGATATATTTGACAGGCTTAAGAACTGGAAAGCCTTGGTGTTTATGGAGGAGATGGCAGACAGAACCCAGTGGATGGTGCTGGATACTTCTGAGCAGGGCAGTTTGGACATGGGTTTTGATTCAAAGAAGCTCGCGGGTAAAAAGTCATCACTCACAGGTGAACACAGATACCGGCGTCGGTCAGGAGGAACCGGCGTCGAATAGACAGGTGCCGATGTCGGTCATGTGCAGACCGAAGCCGACGATGTCGGGCAGGGTAAGACCGATGTCGGTCAGCTGACCGACGTCGGCAGTATGTAAGACCGATGTCGGTCAGAGGATCGATGTCGGCAGCAGGGACACCAGCGCTGGCAGGTTGGTAGTCAGGTACAGATGCATGGAACTGACGTCGGTCGGATGCAGACTGTGGGGTGACCGAGGTCGGTCACTGTAACAAATTTTGGGTGGACAGCATGTTGTCAAGGAGTCTCAAACACCCATATGGAGGACTGAAGGCGTAAGTAGGCCCTCAAATTTGTTGTTCCTCTTCTTCATACTTGTTGCTGATTTTATAGTAGGAAGGATCCAGGAAACAGGTGTGAGCTTGGCATGGATGAGGATGTGATTCCTTGGAGGAAAACCAAATAGGTGTGTTTTGGTAGGGTTGCCAGCAGGTATGAAAGCACAGAGACGAATGGATACCTTAGTAGAAGAATAGAGAGAACGGATACGTGAGATGGAAGACCAGGTTATATGGTCTTGTGGAGCTGTAGGACAGTGGTACAGGTTTTGATAGGTGGAGGATGGAGCATGGCTTCAGTCAATGTCAGGGTAACTACTGTGATTTGACTTACAAGGGGGATGGTGATTGCAACATCATTTTGTTGCTGTATGTGGATGGTATATTTGCTAGCTAGCAGGTTTGTACATACAGGGTTTTGCTGAGCTAAGGGTAAGATTAGTTCAGTGGCATGTCATGAGGAGTTTGGAGCAGTGGAATTCTTTGACATGGGAGGCATGGAGATCATAGGTTGATTTTGTCTCGAGTGGGAGCTGATGTGAATCAGGTGTTGGCGAGGTTCGAGATGCAGAACCGGAGCACACTAAGGGCTGGACAGGTACAGTGTCCAAAATCACATGAGGTCTGGTATAGACCTGAGTATTCCCATGCAGTGGGAGCTGTCAGAGAGTTAGGAGCCAATTCAGGGAAGTGGATTCTCAGGTACTTGAGAGGGACCGGCAGCAGGGATTCATGCTATGCAGGGTCAGGACTTCACTACATGTGTTTGTAGGCTCGGATGTGGCAGGGTACTCAGATGACAGGTGGTACATCACGGGTTGTGTGGTGGGTTGTCTTCAGGGTTGAGCTTGAAGAGGGATACAAACTAGGAAACAGATTAGACAGAGTACAGGTACAGGTACAGTGCAGCTATTTATCTCCAAGTGGGAGATTGTTAGGATTGTGGAGCTAAAAGCTTCACTGATGCAGACACGGAGGAGGTTGCAGGAGAGTTGCTAAGTGTCAGAGACACCGGCATCGGTCAGGCCAACCGACATCGGCAGGATAGGGCAGGAAGGCAACCGACGTCGGTCAGAGATTGGCCGGCGTCGGTGACCCCCAGGTGGACAAGGACCGGCGTCGGTCGCCTGTGTGGTTCGGACTGCGTTTATTACGGGTAGTTAGCTAACGAACCAAGTGTTTGCATGATTAGGGCTAATTATAGACTGAGAGCTGCAGATCTAATTATTGTAATTAGATGTTTAATTATTGTTTGGATGAGATCTATATAATAGACTCATGGTTGTATTGGAAAAGTGTGCTAGGGAGTAAGAGAGCATAATTATAAGCTCCTTCTATGTGTGAGGTAGAGCAATGGTGCGTTCCTCCTAGTGCCTCAGTACCAGGTGTGTTGGTGCTGGATTGGAGAGCCAGTTGGGTTCTTCAAGAGTGTAGGATCTTGGTCACAGTTGTATGGCCTATATAGGAGATCTACATGGTAAGTAAGATCGTTGATCTGCAGGTGTATGTGTGTGCAAGGTCGAGGTTCACAAGTGAGCAGAACTGTTGTTTGATTTGCAGGTGTGCAAGGTCATATAGATAGCAACACAACAGGGAGCAGTATCAGGCAGGATCTACTTGGAGTACAGGTGTGTACTCGGATAGAGCAAGAGGAAGGCAAGGGAGTTCCTTCCATAAGTATGGTCTGTTGAATTGCAGGTTGTTGCAGATTCATGGGAGATCTACTTGAAGTACCTTGAGTACTTGTGGAGCACGTGGAGTGCTTGTGGAGTGCGTGGAGCACTTGTGGTGTGCGTGGAGCACGGGAGGTGAACACCAACTCTGTATTTGAGTTGGGTGTTGGGACCTGTGAGAGGGAGAGCTTTGGGGAGAAGAATTACTGTTCACTTGAGGTGTGGGAAACCTCTGTAAGGTGGTGGAGAAGAAGTGGCATCTTCTTTATTGTATTCTTTTCTGTATAAAGTGTTAATACAATTTGTGTATTGTCTCTCATATCATGTGTTATTCTGAATTCTAGTTACTTGGTGAATCTGGTTAATTTCCGCATATTAAGTTGCTTGGTTTGGTAATCAAATTGTGTGCTTCCGGTTTATCTCCCAACACTTATATGGGTTGTAATGGATGAAATATATAAATTGATACTTATAATAATTTCATTTGAAAAGTGGGGCAAGTTCATGATAACATATTTGGATGATTTATATGGTAAAAATACTAATTATGCTTATATGCCTTGAGGTCTTCATTTTATAAGAGGGCTAAATGTATTTATAATTCTAATTTTATAAAGGTATAAAATTCCTCGATTTATTCCATTTATTATAAGGATCAAATGTTTCTATGGTTCCTTAGATTAGAGGATCAAATGATAATATGGGTTTATTAATAGGTGGATCAATAAAAGTACCATCTGAGCAAATAATAGGGCTATTGGAGATGTTCAACTACAAAGGTACTTATACTTAGTTACTGAATATGGTAACTAGTATTTAAAGTAGATATAAAAATCTCACATAATGATTTAAGTGTGTATAGACCTTAATGTATGTG
This sequence comes from Torreya grandis, assembly GCA_037957365.1. Classification (NCBI taxonomy): domain Eukaryota; kingdom Viridiplantae; phylum Streptophyta; class Pinopsida; order Cupressales; family Taxaceae; genus Torreya; species Torreya grandis. Next base: position 3,510,500 of record JARHVA010001332.1, read on the forward strand.
TAGTTAGCTTGTTTCCATATGTTTGATTACCCTAGTATTTTTATGAATTTAGGTGAGCATAAATGGATATTATCCCCAAGATTGCATGCAAATATATCTAATGACATTTTTAACAAGTATACAGATTATGAGGGGTATGCAAAAAAATCATCAAGTATGCATAGGAATTAAAAAAATATTTTGGTGGGTTCATAAAAATATAGAAGTTTTCAAGGGTGCACAAAAGTACATGTGTGTAGAAGTTCCTAACAACATTTAGTAGGAAGGGTTACATGGAAGGATAGGTGTTATAGTAGACTAAAAGACACATAATCTAATGAGTTGGAAATGAATAAAATGAAAATCTATTACACATATTTGTATTATATTATAAAACCTTTTGAAAGAAACCTATCTAGATCAAGCTATAATGAGTAAGTCGACAAGGAAATATTATAAATATAACCCCAAACCTCTCATTTAGGATAACTTGAGATGTCCTAAATTATGTAAAATTAAGCATTGTAAGGGTTATTTATATTTTATAGAACATTATATAAAATTTATAAGTAACAATCTAGACTCATAAGTAATTTATGCGCATATTAAAATTATTTGATAGTACATGAATTTGATGATTAATGATAATTAATTGAACAAGTTTTATGTTATTATTGGCACATTATATTACATTCTCTCTTAATATTATTAATGATAGGATTCTCAGTCTCTTATATGATTTATGTGAGTGCTTAATCTCATGGTTAAGTAATGTCCCAACATGTTTGAGGTTGTGTAAGTGTTTCTATAACTAAGGATTTATTAGTTTTAAAAACATCCTATTATACCACAACATTTTGGTTTCATTATTAAGACCCTATCTATTAAGATTTTTAAAACTAAAAGATTGTGTAACAATACATATCCTTTGGATATTGAATATTTGAGTTGTAAGGCTAACACACCTTGTGTATGGGTTAGGTTAATAATAGGTTGGAGAATATTGAAGGCTCCATGTAAAATAATTGAGCTTAAGAAAACCCTTATGAATATTGATCTTTTGAATTAAAGGAAATTATGGACACCTAAAATTAGACATTGTTTAACCTTAATTTTGGATATGGATTATCTTAGGTAGATAGGGTTAATAATATATAAATGATAGGGTATAAGGGTGAATATCAAATCTACAACATGTCAATTAAATGCTAAACTCAGATATAGCATATACTAAATTTATTAAACTAAGATAAGCTATTAATGAAAAGTACAACTATGATAGATATAGAAATGACATAAAATAATGTACTTAGCTAGTTCTAATGCTAATATAGATCTAGATCTAGAACAAGATAAAAGTAGGTAGGAATAATATTCTAGAACAATTGTCAGATTATATATCTTATACTTATGGCTCTCTAGATAATTGTGTCATACCTAGATGATTGTGTCAACACTACTATCCATGTCTGATGCTAATGTATTATACAAAATATCTAGTGAAACATGATGTGACCACCTAGATGATTGTAAGTTTGGATTCATATTCAATATATTATATTCAGATCTGTGTCATGGACTATTTCTCTTTATGAAATGGCAAAACCCTAACTTTCCATATTTAATGCGACATTGGGGAAAAATGGGTTAGTGGGAAAATAATATTGAGCTAACCCTAATGACCCCACTATAAAGGGTGATTCCTACATAGTCAATACTCCAAAATAGGGCCTTATACTCACATAGTTATCCCTTATGTGTTGGCATATGTGTGAATCATGCAATGTGTGTAAATCAAGTACAAAAATGACCTAACTTGTAGCTTGGCAACTATGACCTTATAAATACCCTTTTAGTATTCAAACCCATATATATGATGTACCTATGACTGATGTGGAAATAGGGAAGCTTTGATTAATTAAATTTTTGATAGCATGATTTTGATAAGTGCTTTGGTATCTTCAGTTTGATTATTAGGTTATGAATGAATGAGGGTTGATATTTTATTTATACCAATCCTATCAAGATAAATCTCACATTAAAGCACTTAGGTTGACCATTCGAATACATTTCATTTGTAAATTAGATGAATTTAGGGTACTCAACATATGTGGCAAGCTAGGATAGTAATGTTGACACTACTATCTATCCCAGATGTTAGTGTCTAAAGAGAAGGAAAGTAGGTACATGCTTAGATCTTGTAAAGGTGTAAATAAGTACAAATTAAGAATTTTAGGCAAGATAGGCTATCTATGTCATCAATATAAGGATATTCAGATTAAGATATAGGCAAAGGGTCATAATATAAAGTATATACAAGGATTACAGAAGTAATACATGTGTATAACTAAGAGAAATAACCAAGGTTTGATTTTTGCAAGTGTACAATATTGAGGTGCTACATAATCACATATTATCATCTACATTTCCCCCCCCCCACCTTTAATCTAGTAATTAAATTTGCTAGTTTAAAGGAAAGGAATAAATACCTAAGTATGTATTCACACATTTTATTTGATTGAGTTGAATTTGAGTGCTTTTTTTGGTGAATAACCTACAACCAAGAGCATGCTACAGTGTAAAATTAGTACATATAATCTAGGTTAAAAGTACTTTAAAATAAATTGAAATTGAAAGAGCAAGGTTTAGGATTACACCTGTGTGTTGATGTAACCACCTTGCCTATTGGTAAGTTATTTTTGTAAAATACATATCATTGTAATACTCTAAAATTGAGATTAAGATAAATATAGATAAATATTTAAAGTTAACATATCCAAGGACACACACACACACAAATATATATATATAGTCCTTGGATATGTGAACTTTAAAGATTTATCTATATTTATCTTAATCTTAGTTTTAGAGTATTATAATGATTGCACACGCGCACATGCACACGCGCGCGCACACACACACACACACACACACACACACACACACACACACAGAGAGAGAGAGAGAGAGAGAGAGAGAGAGAGAGAGAGAGAGAGAGAGAGAGAGAGAGAGAGAGAGAGAGAGAGAGAGAGAGAGAGAGAGAGAGAGAGAGAGAGAGAGAGAGAGAGAGAGAGAGAGAGAGAGAGAGAGAGAGAGAAGCACATGCCCCCAACCTGGAGTAAGAGTGAATTACCACCTAGAAGTTGAGATTATCTCAATCGTACAACCCAATGATACTTATAACCTAGTGAGGTTGGATAATAAAATTATATCCAACCTAAAACCTTGGCAAGATTAAGTGATTTAATCATCTCAACCATACCAAAAGGTGAACCAACTACTATAGTAGATTAGTTCTCTAAAGTCTATAAAAGTATATAGGGTATTAATACATGTAATGGTTTTAGAATTTGAAATATTAGGAACATGTTGCATATTATATACACCTTATATATGTCTCATAACTATGAATATGAATCATATGACTTTATGTTTTGGACAATTTGGATAACTATGTAAGTGTGGAGGACATGCTTCCAAAGCATACCCACACTATATAGGGAGAAAATATGAAACTAATATAAGTACCAATGTGGAGGACATGTTTCTAAAACATGCCCCCACTATAAACTAGAGATGTTGAACACTGAATAGGTGTGGAGAACATGCTTCCAAAGCATGCCCCAATTGAATTTGTGAATTTCCATAATTAACATATACTAAATAAATGTGGATAACATGATTCCAAAGTATGCACCAATAAATATGAAACTGTGAATATGTGGAAGCCATGTCTATATGACATGCCCCCACTGAATCTAGAAACTGGTGTAAGTACCACACATTGAATGAGTGTGGATAAAATGATTCTAAAGCACGCCCCCACTAAATCTAAGAACTATGATAAGTGTGGAAAACATGATTCCAAAGCATTCCCCCACTAATATTCCCCCCCTCTGAGGTTAAGGGAAAATAGTACCTGGTAGTTACCTCACCTCAAAAGGGTAAGACAACTATAAAATATGTGAATGTAACCATGTAGCATGTAGAAACATGTGCATAGGTAAATGTATCATTAAAGCACATAGAACTAATGTGATCACATGTAGGCATAAGATGCATGATAAATATCATGGAAACTTATAGATAATAATAGTACAAGCTCAACAAGAAAATAAACACATGCACAAGAGCACTCAAAATTAAGTCAACAAGTAATGGTCCAAGGAAACCTCCAAAAAGGGGAATATTAAAATGCTAAAAAATTTAATGGAAATGACTTAGTCAAATGTCCACAAATTAAGGAATGACATATTCAAATGTCCATATAAAAAAAAAATGACATATGTGAATTTCAATGAAATAAAACATAGGCACATGAGTTGCATATAATGTAACATATTCAAATGTTAGGACAAGCAAGATAATAACAAGACAAAAAACTCAAATAAGTACATAAAGTAAAACATAAGAAACCAACATAAACATGTCATAATGGCCCATGGATCCAATGTGTTAATTTTTTTTTCAAGTTTATATCATATCAAGTACCATATATAAGATATAATCATGGATAATAGGCATGCTCAAGTACATATGTAAGCTCAAACATGATAGTCTAATGTTATCATAAAATCATATAACCTATGTGTATCAAGATCATATAATATGGATGACCCCAACATCCTGGTAATGTGAGTAGAGGGAAAACCCAACACCCATAAGTGCATATAATGATGTGTCTCTGTATGCATATAAATGTGTATGTAGTAGTAAAATTCTATGCTATCCCTCAACATATAACTAACACATAAATGCCAAGGAGACAATAGAACATGCAAGTGCAGAAAAATGTTTTTGGATTTTTGAATGTATTAATTTTTTTTGGTATTTTTGAAATTTTTGGAATAGGAAATATCATCCTATAATGCCATCCAATGGATGGTCATATATATCTCCCCTCATTGTGATCCTTACAACCTTAATTTGGATATTTTATGTTATTTTCATCATGATTGGATAAGTTGAAAAGGTACATATCATGTTCCTCATTACGTTTTGCATGTGTAATAGAATATGTAATACTATCATTTTAAATGCATATTAGTTTACCTTTGTGAGGGAGGGAGATACCTTACTAATTTGGATCAATTTTTTATTATATTTGGTTTAGTAAAAGAGTTCTTAATGGAAATGCATATGGAAATGTGGTAGACATAACCCAAACCCATGTTTGGATTACTTTAAGACCACAATAAATTGGTATTATTATATTTCCTAAGGAGTCGTTCCAACTTCCTTTATTTTTAAGTTTTTTAGATTGAAGCCAATTTATTTTAACCATCTTACATTGTAAATAGTTTTTCATTATTTAGGATCAATATGGTTATGCCAAAAATAAGCACCACCCATGTATAATGTACTTTTAAGATCTTTTTGGCATGGCTGCTTTCTTTGTTGTTCACTTTGAGATTCTTGAATAAGACTTAGATCTTGGATTGGCCCCATGTTAAGTAACATTTGTAAACTATTCATTTAGAGATTAAGAATGCCACATTTTTGTTCATAATACTCTTTAGGCAATTTATCTCCTTCCTTTAGTTGAGGAATAAAACTTTGGTACTTAGAAAGAGAAATGCTAAGTTTTGTTGGATAAGTAAGTATGAATGCAACATATCTATGTACATCCACATGTAAATGAGTGAAAGACTCATATTTTTATGCAATGATATTTCATTTAAGGAGGAAAGAAGACCTATACTAAATATAAATTGTAATTCCAAATATGAGGGTCTAAATGTTAGCTCATATGATGTAATTTTAAATTGAATATTATAATATTGAAGGGACTCATCATCACATTGTTTGAAATCGTGTAAATTTTATAATGTAAGTTTTGTCACCTTGTGAATACTAAAATCCATGAAGAAATCATATTACAATTATAAGAAAGTTATTAAATAACCCTTTGGTAGGCTATAGAACCAATTTTGTACCTCATTTATAATGCTCATATGGAAAAGTTTTAGCAATAGTTTGTCATCTTGTGCCCATTGACCAAAATAATATACATAACTAATCATGTGGTCAAATGGCTCTTTATGTGTTGAAAAAAGAGAGAAATGTGATATATTAAAACATGGTGGATAAGGATATTCAAGTATACATTATGAAAGAGGTTGATTATTTAATGAGATAACATTTGCATTAGCATTATGGAAAGCCACTTGCATTTAAAGCATAGAAACCTGTTTTTGAAGATCCCCAATAGTGCTCATCATAGACATAAGATAATCCATGGGAATATTGGTGTTTGAAATAAGTGTTTTCATTGGTTATAAACCACCACCTATTTTTAATCTAGGAATATGAGTATCATCATCCTCATGGATAATAAGTGCAAGTTTGTAATCCTTGAATTTTGGATACTTTGGTAGTGGTAATGGATATTTAAATTTTGGTACCCATTTTGTATTATTTAAATATATTGAAATGTCTTTATAAATTAATTGATACTCATTTGGTAAAGATATATCAAGTGGAGCTTGAGTAAGCATTGGTAAAGGCACCTTTTTTGGTGTGGTAGGAACCTCTTTTGGTTGAGACACCTTCATTAACATTGGTACATCATTTTTGTTTGGAACATTAATATTATTTTTCTCTATGGATGTAGAATGATTCCTTTTCCTTGATGGATTAATATGACTTAGTAAAGATGCCATAATTTCTTGGTTAACCTTTTAAAAATTTTCAATATCAAATGAAGGTCAAGAAGGATCATCACCCTTGATAAGGGGAATATTATTTGGAAATGTAGGAATAAGAGGGGTTTTTATCAATGAACTTGAAAGGACATCCCCTTTATGACCATTTTGCCAATCTTCCATGATTTCCTTATGGAGTTGACAAAAATTATCATGATCACATGAAGGTATCTTTTCTTCATGTGAAACCAATTTTGGTATACAAGGCAAGGGAAAATACTTTGGATCCTCCTTGGGATGGATAAAATCATGTTTTTAAGGGATGGGAACATGGACTTGATTATAGAGATAGTATCTACCACCATTCAAATATTTTATATTGCATGTCTTTGCACTTGGAGGAATGTAAGAGTAATTTATATTGATTCATAATTTAAGATATTTTTTAAGGGTTTCATAGTCATAATCTGTAGTCATATAAAATGCAAAATTTGGTTACTTGAGTATGGCTAATGACACCCAATCCATAGGTCCTCCTACTTTATTTCACAACCCTTTTAGGCTCTTCTTTCACTGATTCCTAGTCATCCATAGCCTTCTAGACTTAACCCTTTTAGACCTAAGAAGATCTCTTAGACCCAGATCCATCCCCTAGGTCTCATTCTCTCTAGAAAATAATGCCTAAGTTGGATAGGATCATTGAAACCTAGGGTGTCCAGTTTTTAGCATTATTGTCCAAGTGCAAAATAGGTTCTAACGATCATATTTTCCTAAATCCTTATCTTAATTCATGTCAACCTAATGTGAATTAATTTAACCCATGATCATTAAATCCCCTATAAAAGGCCATTTAAAGTCCATTTAGAAGGGTTGGCACTTGTTTACAAGAGAGAATCAAGAATAATAGCAAGATCACTCAAGAACTTAACCCTATTCTCTGCATACATCCATCCAATAGTATTTCAAGCTTATTCAAACCCTCATACCAGTCCCTAATCATTCCAAGTACACCCAATTTTTCATTTACTTATATTTTCATCACACTATTGCACCAAGTACTTCAATGGGAAAACTACATATATCTTGATCCCTCCCCAGAGTATTGGTATGTACGTAGCATGCTCACACATGGGGTGTGAAGTGTGTCCAACATATCATTTACACACTAACCCATTTTCACTATTTGACAACATTCCATTTAATTACATAGAAGACAAAATCACATGAAGAATCATCTCTACAAGGAGTTATATTTATATCAATAATCTAAAATTTGGTACACAAGCTCACATAGATGTTGTGAATAAAACCTAGAAAAATTATATCTCTTTGAGTAGTTTGAACAATAACAACAAGACCAAGACTATAACATCAGATAATAGGGTGTCCTATTTTCAACAGTCCTATCCAACTAAGAAACAAACTCTATATCTCAATTTTTGATTGTGTCCCAGTCCTATTCCTTCAATATCAAACTCTGTCTCAGTCATAACAGCCTAAAATAAGCTAAGTTATATTTTATCTCACTTATTACTATTTTTAGGAAAGGCAAAAATACTATTTATTTACACAAAATCAGTGGCTTAATTATTACATATTATTTACTACTTTTATCTACACAAAACCCACTTATTATTTAGGAATTAGAAATCTAATTTCCCAAAAATAATAAATCATTTGGTGAACTTGACTTCAAATTTTGCATTAAAACCCTAGGGTAAATTCCTAGCTAATTTTTCACATTAATTTTTGAATTTTTTATTGAATATTAAAATAAAAAATTCCTCTCAAATTTTAAAATTTTGTAGTAAATTTTAAAATAAATTTATTTCAATCTCTAGTTGCATCAACTGTCTCCTAGTAATTTTCCATTGATTTTCTAATTATTTTCTCAATTTTTGGTTGCATATTAAAATTAGAAAAAATTCTTCAAATCTCAAAAATTCATAGTATTTTTCAAAAATATATTTTTCTGAAATCCCTAATTGCATCTACTAGGTCCCATTAAATCAAGCATTTTCCCATAAAATTTTGAATTTTATCTTACATACTTAGCTCAAAAATTCAATTTCAATTTCAAAAATTCATAGTATTTTAAAAACAATATTTTTGAAAAATCCCTAGCTGCATGTACTAGATCCTATTTTTCTCCTTGAGGTATCACCTTAAATGTTTGGGAGCTCCGTATCCTTTTTATGCATATTCTATTTCCTTGTTTAGATTATACCAGTTTAATCTTTTCTAATTATCCAAGTTGTTTTCCGTATGCCACCTAAGGTCCTTACATCTCTTCCTTCAAGATGAAGTGCAAGACTTAGTGGCAATCCTCTTGAATTTACCCAGAGTGCTTCAACTTGACCATATACTATGGATAAACAACCAGTTCAGACTCTAACTATATATTTTAAACATCCAGATTACACCAATTTTAATGAGAATGATTGGAACAATGACCAATATGAGAATACCTTTGATGATTTACACACTGATGCTCATGCTCCACCACATTGGACTACTGATCCACTTTCACCCATTGTTGATAATGAAGTTGTACTCAATAAATATTTGATCCTCCAAAACTTTAGAGAAAGACTTAAGGAACAGTCTAAATATCATACGCTAATTTTTCAATATATCATGAAAATAAAAAAGGATAAACAAGTTGAGTTTTCCATGCCCACAGAGCAACCAGTTGAAAATGACACTATAGGGGAAACTATGTCTCAATAACCCCCTATAGTATCCAAACCTGCCTTTATGCCACTAGTTACAACTAGTACATCCCTCTTTCTTGATGTGGTATCCCTTATATAAGAGATAAGATCTCTTAAGTCCAAGGTGCTACATCTTGAGCAAGGTACCACTAGACCTACACAAGATTTGGATTCTTTTGCTCTTTTGCTTACACCATTGACATGTCACATTGCTTATACACCCTTGCCATAAGGTTTTGTTCAACCTAAGCTTACTCTTTATGATGGCAAGGGTGATACAAAAACACATTTGAGAGTTTTTCACATAGCATGCTTGGATTATGTACCAAATGATTGGATACTTACCAAGCTATTTCTATGAAGTTTAAAGGATTATGCTTTACAATGGTTCTATAGTCTATCAAATCAATAGATCAATGCATTCAATACTTTAGCTATCATTTTCTTAGCACATTTCAGTATCAAAATTAGTGATAGAGGTTAGTTGAAGTCCATAGGATGTGTTAAGTTGGTCTTAAGGAGCATATAATTCAAATCATACCTTTTCCCACCAAAATTTCTTTCTTGAAAATTTGAATCTTACTAAGCATTTGAAAGGACTATTATGTAACTTGTGAAGGGGACATAATATGGTAAACATGTAGAAGGTGTTTATACCCTATAGGGGTGTATAAATATTCATTAGACTAATGTATTAAGGTAAAATATGTCATAGTGTATGAAAATCAAGAAAATGGCATTGTAACCCACAAGACTCTACGTGGGAAAGGTGGCAAAATCAATTATTCATGTTTTTAGAAGTCTAGGAGTCAGTTGTGATTTAATTAGATAGTAAAATACATTTAAAATAGAGGGGTATAGGATGGAATGTAATTAAACATGTTTTTTTTATGTAGATAGAAGGGGGAATTTGAAAGTGACAACCCCTATTTCTTTAAATGAATATGCAATCACACCCTATTGAGGTCATTACTTTGTGGCTAAGTACATATGCAATTTATAAATTATGGAATGAAATTGGTAATGGATTTAAAAGTGTGGTTAATGTATATTTATTTTATTTTAGTAAAGAATTTGAAGAGATAAAAATAAAGGTTGAAACCCTGTTGAAAGTGGTATTATTCAAACCCTATCTGTATATGTCTTGTTTGCTTATAAATTGTGATTTGAAAGTTGTTTGATTTAATAATAGTGGTGAATGATATGAAATGATCTTGACCAAAGTTTTGATGTATTTATTAAGTACATATAGTTCTTGAAATCATAAGAGAACTTTTGGTGTGATAAAATCTAAAAAAATGACCTTTGTGATTGAGATGCTTACTTTGCATAAACAATGGTGTGTTTATAATAACTGAATGTATAAAGGGGTAGATAGATCCTTTTTAAATGTGGATAAATATTTTATGTTGTTATTCTAAACCTAATATGTCTATAACTAGTGTGAAATCTTGATGATGTTTAATAATTAAGTAGAAAATCATGTTTCCTATAAAAAATGATATGAAAGGTGACTGTGTGTCTTGGCTTTGAAGCTATAAAAATAACTTGGTAGTGATTATCACGTGAATTTTGGATATGGGTGAGTATTTACATAGTGTTTAGAGTTTATTAATACTTTTTTCACTTTTCTTTGTGTATCAATCATAACAGATAGAACTCAAACCTGTAGAATGCCAAATGTGGGCACAATCATGTAAGTTTTGGTGAAGAAGAGTATAATAGTGGATTGGATAACATTTTTTGATGATTGGAAGACATGATATATGTTATTATATACCTTAAAAAACCATTTTTATCCTTTGAAGCCTCATCAAACTCCTATAGTGGATATTTGTGTGTTCTTAGGCTGAGATAGGTTGGTAAAACCCTAAACTAGGGTTTGGTGAATATAAACAATTTTGACCGTCAAAAAGATATAAAATTTTGTGGAAATATTTTTATTGATGTGTTTTAAGATATTTTATGGTTTTAATAGTTTTAGTGTATGTCTCCATACTCTTAGAACGTACTGTGTGTTTTCTCAGGGTAGATAGGCTTAATATGCCTAAATAGAGGCACAAATTGAAGTAGAAATGAAGCCATATGAAATAATTAGGTGAAAAAATTACATAGATAGTTTTAAAAGAGTTTTATCTAAAAATACAACCTAAGAAATAGGAAAGAGAGGGTTACAAGGATTGTTGGTAAATATGGCAAAATTATGTAAAGGTGATAGAGAGTCTTGGAAAGTGTATAAAGAGTTGTGAATTAGTTAGAGAGGTGTTTATATGTGAGTATAGGTCAATGAGACATTAAATAACTTGATAAAAACATTTTAATTTCAACTAAAAACCACTAAGGTTTAGATTCTTGCATAAAAAATAAACTAGTGAATTATTGATAAGGAAAAGTGTGTTGAATAGGGTATTGAGTGAAGGATTGGGTATATGTTCTGCATCAATTCTCTCCTCTTGCATACTTGTAGGATTATGAGGATCATAAATAATGAAACTACCTTTTTTTTTGGTTGTACAAGGTAGACTTCATCACCATCCATGAGTCCTTAGGGCATGGTGATTGGGATTTCATCCACCAGTGTACATACCAACCCTATTTTTTGGGAGGGGATATAAATTGAGGGAAAGTGTCATAAAATAATAATTGTGTGTATGAAACATATTTCATGAAAGTGAGGGTTTATCCCTGAAACTAAGCTATTAGACATCACCCTCAAGTTTAATTTATGGTAGCACTTCACTGAGATATTATGGTTGAAATGGTTGTGAAGGGGATATACCCTCTTGTGAATTACCCATTATTATTCTTCTTCCATGAAATTTTTAGCCCCATGTATCACAAGGTATATCAAGGACCATATATAAATATTTTTCAAAACTTAGATTAAGACCACTTACTCAAAAACAATTTGTAGTGTGAGGGAAACTAACCTCCCCTAAGATCTCATGACATACCACTTAAGGTGAGGGTTAAGAGATTAGCCTATTCTCACTTATTATGAGGTAGATACGTGGGCTTCAATCACATTTTACACTCACTTTACCACTAATATAGGGCCTATATTTTGTATATGTCATTACTTGTTTGTTGTCATATACCTCATTTGCATATTATACCTTACACTTCAAACAATTCAAATTATCCCAAGTCCAAACTTTATCATTTCACATTGGTATGATAAGGTGTTATGCTGACCAAATTCCAAGTCATTTTTATCCCATTCAAAACATCATGCTATATGATTGAAATGGTACCATATTTGTATTGTTCTATTATTCTACCTATTTGAAAACAAATCCAAATTAGGTCCATTTCAAACCAAATATAATGCTAAATCAAATTCAAATCAGCCAAGTTTTCCAAATCAATCAAATTTTATAAATCAAGTCAAATTTCCTAAGTTAACATTCTAAGTCAAATTTAAAGTCAAACATTTTAAAGTCAACCAATCAAATTCAAACCAAAGTGTAGAGTTAAACATTGAATTAATATTCAAATCTAGTCAACTATGACAAGTCAAATCAAAGTCTAAATTCAAACATTGAATCAAAATTCAAATTTAGTCAAATTTGACCAAGTCAAATCAAAGTCCAAAGTCAAACATTAAATCAAAAGTCCAATCCAATCAACTTTGACCAAGTCCAATCAAGTAAAATCACATCCACTTTGACCAAGTCCAATCTAATTCTAAAGTCAAACATTGAAGCAAAGTCAAATTAGGTCTATTTTGACCAAGTCAGATCAATTCCAAATCAATTATACATCACATTCAAAGTCAAATCTTGTATTTTATTCAATCTCTTGAAATGTTGGTTGGGAATGAAAAAGTCATAACATCATCCTTTCTCTATTTTGAATCAAATCCAACATACTAATTAAATCTAAACTTAATCACATCAAATCAATCTACCTTGATTGGGGCTAATCACATCAAACATCAAATTAATCCACCCTACTTGGGGAAAATTAAATCAAACATCAAAATCATATCAAAATATCAAATCCCATCAATCAATTATATATAAAATTCCAAGGCATTCAAAATAGATCAAGATAAAACCCACTTTGAATGATACATGTTTGAAAACAAAGATGATATTTTTTACGACTCTTATAAATAGGTGCCTGATTACCTACATATTTTGATCCCAAAAACTCAGGCTCCATCCTAATAAGGAAAAGTTAAAAATTTTCACATCAACATTAATAAAAAATCTCATATATTAGCTAAAATCTTGATCATGATCATATTAGCAAATGGAAATATATTTTAGTACGCTCATCCAACATTTATCTGACCCCTAAGCCAAAAAAATCACATCCAAAATTTCATCCATCTACATCCAAATAGGGTTTCAAGCTTCTCAATAAATCCTTAGAATAAATAATTTAACAAATAGTTTTGAAAAATATGATTTTATATCCACATACCAAGTATTTTGATGAAAACATTCCAAATCTTGAGTGGTATCAAGAAGATGGATATTATGAATATCATAAGATTCAAGGCCATTCTCTTCATCGATGTGCTAGACTCAAGATCTACATCCAAGGTTTGATTGACCATGGGGACATCAAAATAAAATAATATGTAACCATGTGTGAGGATCACCAAAGGGGGATATGCCAAGATCCCTTTCTCAATCATAATCAAAATCATTCACTCCACATCAAGGCCAAAATAGTCAACCCATATTTGACATATTTATCGAATCACTTATATTTAATGGGGTTAACATTTGATGAGTCACCCTTCGACCATCCTCCCATATTTGATGAGCTTCACTTTGATGAGCCTCTCTATGATTGTCCATCCATATTTGATGAACCTTTATTTGATGATCCCATCTTTGAATAACCCATCATTGACCAATAATCCACTTATTATCCATTACAAAACATACCCCATTTTAGGGAATCCCTTCAACCCAAACCTGTCATTCCAAGATAAAAGTGAAAAATTTACTTGTGGGAATATAAATTTAATAGGTCCTACTTGTGTCTACATCTAAATCATATTACACATCAGAATTAGAATCAACATCAAAGTTAGAATCAAAATCTTTATCAACATTAGTCTAATTAGCGTCACAATCAACATCAGAATCATTATCAGCATTAGTCCAATTATCATAATTATCAACATAAGAATTAGAATCAAGATCCTAATCAAAATCAATTTTACCATCAAAATTTAGATCTTATGACATTAGCTACACACTTCTGATAGATCCATTTGAATACACCAATTATCCTTCCATGATTTTTTAGGAAGTTTCTTTTAACATCAAAGCAAATTATCCTAGTAGTATCTATAAGGTTCGTGCTACATTGAATCCCTCCATTAACATCACTATTATCCATAATTTTGACATCAACCATATTATCCCTTATTTTTACATCCAATCTCCACACCTATTAATTAAAATTGATAGAATCACATGTTATTGGATTTCTTCCATAGAGACATATTAGTTTTAAAATTTATGGGGATCCAAAAAAACATTAAGTTAGAATAAAAATACCATGGTCAAACCTTGCTTAAGTTGATAATGGAAAATCAAAATAAAAAATTCTAGTCCCTTAGTGAAAACCTCTTCGAGGCGCTATTGGACAATCAAAATAAAAATTAGAATAATCAAAAAGACTCTATTGGTGAAAACCTATTAGATGTGCCAATACATGAAAAAATATTTTATTAATTACTTGATTAGGACATCATTGAAGTCAATACTGAAACTATAAATAATCCAAATATTATTTAGATCACAACAAATCTTAAGCAAAAGGGGGGAAATAATCTTATGGTCCTCTTGAGAGAATTTTTAGAGGTTTTTGACTCCCCAACATCCAAAATCATGTCGTAATTTGAATATACATAATAAAAAATGATGTATGTTACTATTAATCCCAATTACCCTTATTCCCCTAATAATTATACATCCCTTCACGATCACATCCTTCACCCAAATCTAATATCCCATAATCAAATCAGATCATTTATCGAATGCTTATCCTACTTTACCCTCCCTAAAGATACTCTCTTTCATAGAGGCTATGTAGGCACCTTATTTATAGGTTCATAGGAAGTGGAATCAATAATTAACAAAGATTATAAAAACATCAATATAGTACACATCATTAGTAGGATATTGACACAAAATCTCTCCAAAATAAGAATGGGATAGAGATCAAAATGGGCCAACATTATTCATCTATTAATCCTCCATTAAGTTGATATGCCCAAAAAAAATCAAAATCAAAAATAAAAAATAAAAAGAGAAACATCAATAATGTATTCTCTAGTGAAAACCATTTTTATGGCACCTTGGGTAAGTACCATGATGAAAAACATGTTTCTAGCATCATAATTCTAATGTTTACAAATACTTTAACACTTGGGGGAAACCTCATCTACTCATATTCAACCATCCAATTCCTTGTCCATCTCATTCAAAGCATATTTACTCATACAAATCCTAATATTTATCATTGTCCAACCTTTTATCCATCCTAGCATTCCCATATTTTCTCTCATCTTGACCCCTTTAAGGAAGTGGAAAAAATATTGAGACCCATTTGGGAAACATCTTGGCATATCCTCAACATGGTACTTTGATGAATAGACACCTGGTTCCCACATGACATGGTCCTTGGATATCCCTAACCCATTCCTCATAGTCCCTCATCCGATATTATCCTAAATCCTTTACATCTATTATTAGATTCTATTTGGATGCTAGAATAGGTTTTCCATTTGCTAGTGGCCCCTTGTATATACTAATTCCAAAAATCTGAAAACATTAGAAATTAAGAAAATCATAAAAAGTAATTTTTTTATAAAATCCACCTCCCCACAAAAAAAATAGATATAAATCCATAATATCATTGTCCACTTTTTCATCCTATCTGACTTTGGAACTCTTTGCTCTCTTTGGGGAAAATCTCTTTAAGAATGTCACTGTTCATACCACTCTTGTGAATTTGCACATATTTATTAGGAATTTATATGTCATATAATCATGATCATCCTAATTCAATGTCCTAAATTCCCCTTCTTCCCATATTTTAATAACTACATTAACTTTAGATCCACACAAACTATATAGGTAGATCTTGGCTACACAAGGTAGTTAGGGTTAGCTCAGCCACCATCATACCATCCTTTTTTTCCCCATTTTTCTATTTCTAAGTCAAGTTTACAACATTGTCTAATTATTAAGCTCACCTTTTTTGGGAAAATCAAAGCGTGTATCTTATTTTAGTATATTTTTCTCAATCCATCCCATTTCATGCATCCTTGCTTGGGGGCACCACCCAGAGATCAATATCATCAAGACTTCATACATGTAATTTGACTTGATTAACAATAAGATGCTTTCTATTGCAATTTTTTTTCAAGTGTGTGTGTGTTTATTTGTTTTATTATTTTATTGTTTACTTTTTATTAATGTGCTTTGACTCAGTCCATATGCGTCAAAAGGGTTATCATGTTATTTTCATATCATGGTGATTTATTTTTATTTTACTCAATTTTATCCATTAATATATGACAAATGTTGCCATCCTAATGTTTCCATATCATAGCACATGTTTATCTTTGTATATTGGATATAGGGTTAGTCCTTACACACATTATGATCAGATCATCATAGTGTTTTATATCATAGTGCACATTGTCATGTGCAATATAAAAAATCAAATTGTAAAATATATGTTGATACATGCTACAACAACAATTTATCCCCCTTGTAAAATAATCTAGTTTCAAATCCAATCATTTCACCCTTGTGACATTTTATACATTAAACCACCATTTATACTATTTCTCATCCTTTCTCATCACATTGCACCCTTTTAGAGAGAATTACATTAGCCTGAGGTCTATTTGGACTATGTTAGCAATGCGCAGTCACATGATGTTTCTAAAGTCATCTCAGCCACCATCACCCTTATTTACATTATCCATTTATTCTCAACAATAATCCTTTTCTCATACATAAATCATCTAATTCTCTCCAAATTTAAGCACATCATTCTTCAATCATTATTATCACATCCCTGGGGCATCCTTGTCTGCCTTTTTTGTGTCTTCTAGTTTTAAAAATAGATTTTTTTACCATATTCACATACATTTTCATCAACCAATCAACATATTATCTTCTATAAATGCAATCATATCATCGACTTGATCATCTCATATTTAATCTATGTAATAGGTTAAAACCTTGATCTATGCTTGCCAATCAGTTAATCAATCAATTAATTAGTCTCATCAATGATTAATAAGTCATCTAATCTAAGCTTACAAATTTTACCCTATTTGGGGAAATTCAAAGCATGCATCTCATACTTTAGATGTGTCCTTCTCAAAATATGCCCTGCTTAGGGGGAAAAATCCACAATCATTGAAAATCAAAGTGTGCAAGTGTTAGATCAAGTGGGTTAATCTCACTCATGGGCCATTTATCATCCACCCATTATTTATTCCATTCTCACTTCTTCCTCTCTTTTTTGAGATCCCATCCACATCTATTCAGCCCTACTTGTCCTCTTGAGGGGGCATCATTCATCACATTATTTCATTGTCTTCTAACTTTCATCTAATTTTTTTTCATCTTTTTATTTCATTAAAAATTTATTACTCCATGCATTGTATCTCATAACACTGTCTCAAAGAGGGAAAAAATGTAGACATCTAAAATTAAACACTTTGTATCAATTTTAACTATCTACTAACACCATCCTGAATCATGTAATAAATTATTATATTCACACTAACATTCATAGCTTTTACTATTCATCACACATTGATCAATTAATTTTTTCTTCTATTGTCATGTCCAATCCCATAAAATTCATATCACATCTTGTTAGTTAATCAATCCAAATTAATTAACTAATCTTTCCTTAATAAAAAATTCCATGGTTTTTTAATATTTATATTTTCTAAAAATCAATAAAAAGATAAATATCCTCACATCACTCTCAAATCCCTATGCAATCACATCTTAAAATAAAAATTAGTTTTAAATACATTTCTCCACATCCCCATGAAATCAAACCTTATTCCAAGGTAAATCACCTCCATACCATATCAATCAATATCCTTAACACATCAAAAGTCCTTCCCATATTTACTCATCAACCTACATCATTTAATGGGGAGGATAACTCATTCTCCACCAGTGATCTTTGGTCAAGATCAATGACTCACAATCATCATGAAATCCTTTAAATTGAGGGTGAACCCTCTTATTTTTAACAAGTCTATTTTTTATAATAGAATTATACCAAAATTAGTAAGGAATTTTTTTATACTACGTATATGTTGGTAAATCTTAAAAAAAGATTCAACCAACATTCTAAATCGTACATACAAATCTTCCATAGTGCAAGGGGAAATGCTATCAAAATGAATATACAACATTGATCAAAAACCTTTTACAACTACATCTAAGCACTGTATGCAATTAGAAATTCATTATGTCTATAAATTAATCCTAACCTAGAGAAGATAAATTTTAATTACACTTTCGATTAGGGATACATTAGATAATATAGAACATGACTAGTATGTGGATCTTTTAGACCCAATTAGGGTATCTCTTATCACAATAACAAACTAGGGAGGGTTCCAAGGCCTCCAGTCAAGCACAATCACACAATAACCCTAACTAAGCCCTATGTTTTCATATTCACTAAAATAATAAAAAGTAAAGAAATTTAATCTAGTGCTCACCAAAGCTTGTGGCATAAAGTGGGGATAATAAAAAATATATTAAACATGCATAAGATACATATACTCATGTCAATGTATATAGAATCCTAATGCATGGAAGAGAAGTACAAATGCATATATATCTACTCTTACAAAGAAGGAACAAAATTAGGAATACTTACCATTAAATGTGAACTCGTTGATAGGATACGAAACACCGAAAGCATACAGTTGATTACCAAACCAAGCAACTTAATATGCGGAAATAACCAGAATCAACAAGTAACTAGAATTCAGAATAACACAAGATATGAGAGACAATACACAACTTGTATTAATACTTATACAGAAAATAATACAATAAAGAAGATGCTACTTCTTCTCCACCACCTCTTCAGAGGCTTGCCACACCTCAAGTGAAAAGTAATTCTCTCCTCAAAGCTCTCTCTCTCAGGTCCCAACACTCAACTCAAACATAGAGTTGGTGTTCACCTCCTGTGCTCCACGCACACCACAAGTGCTCCACGCACTCCAAAAGTACTCAAAGTACTTCAAGTAGATCTCCCATGAACCTGTAATAACCTGCAATTCAACAGACCATACTTATGGAAGGAACTCCCTTGCCTTCATCTTTGCTCTATCCGAGTACACACCTGTACTCCAAGTAGATCCTGCCTAATTCTACTCCCTATTGTGTTGCTGTCTTATCTGATCTTACACACCTGCAAATCAACCTGGTTCTGCACACCTATGAACCTTGACCTTGCACACACATACACCTGCAGATCAATGATCTTACTTACCATGTAGATCTCCTATATAGGCCATGCACCTGTGACCAAGATCCTACACACCTAAAGAATCTTGCTGACTCTCCAAAACCAGCACCCACCTTGGTACTGGTATGGAACTAGGAGGAACACCCTTGCTCACCTCACACACAGAAGGAGCTAACTTTGCTCAACTCAAACTAGAACACTTTTCCGATACAACCATGAGTCTATTATATAGATCTCATCCAAACAATGATTAGACATCTAATTACAATAATTAGATCTATAGCTCTCAGTCTAAAAATAGATCTAATCATGCAAACACTTGGTTCATTAGCTAACTGCCCATAATAAGCGCAGTCCAAACCACACAGGCAACCGACGTCAGTCCCTGTCTGCCTGGGGGTCGCCGACGCCGACCGATCCATGACCGACGTTGGTTGGTTCCTCTCTCCTACCTGCCGACGTCGGTTGGCCAGACCAACGCCAAAGACTGTGACACTCTGCAACTCACCTGCAACCTCCTCCATGTCTGCATCAGTGAAGCTTTTAGCTCCACAACCTAACAATCTCCCACTTGGAGATAAACAGTTGCATTGTAACTATACATGTACCCCATCTAATCTGTTTCCTGGTTTGTATCCCTCTTCAAGATCAATCCTGAAGACAACCCACCACACATCCCATGGTGTACCTCCTGTCATCCGAGTACCTACCACATCCGAACCTACAAACACATGTAGTGAAGTCCTGACCCTGCATGTATACCTGCTGCTGGTCCCTCTCAAGTACCTGAGAACCCACTTCCCCGAATTGGCTCCTAACTCTCTGACAGCTCCCACTACATGGGAATACTCAAGTTTATACCAGACCTCATGTGATTTCGGACACTATACTTGTCCAGCCCTTAGTGTGCTCTAGCTCTGCATCCTGAACCTCACCAACACCTGATTCACATCAGCTCCCACTGGAGACAAAATCAACTGGTGATCTCCATGTATCCCATGTCAAAGAATTCCACTACTCCAAACTCCTCATGACATGCCACTGAACTAATCTTACCCTTAGCTCAGCAAAACCCTGTATGTACAATCCTGCTAGCAAAACATACCATCCACATACAGCAACAGAATGATGTCGCGACCCATCATCCACATGGTAAGACAAACCATAGTAGTTACCCTGACATTTACTGAAGCCATGCTTCATCCTCCACCTGTCAAAACCTGTACCACTGTCTTGCAGCTCCTCAAGACCATATACCTGGTCTTCCATCTCACGTGTCCGTTCACTCTATTCTTCAACTAAGGAATCCATTCATCTCTGTGTTTTCATACCAGCTGGCAATCCTACCAAAAACACCTATTTGGTTCTCCTCCAAGGAATCACATCCTCATCCATGCCAAGCTCCCACCTGTTTCTTGGATCCTTCCTGATCTACAATCAGCAACGAGTATAAAGAAGAGGAATAATGAATTTGAGGGCCTACTTACGTCTTCAGTCCTCCGTATGGGTGTTTGAGACTCCTTGATAGCTCGCTATCCACCCAAAATCCGTTACAGTGACCGACCTCAGCCACCCCATAGTCTACATCTGACCGACGGCGGTTCCCATGCGTCTGTCCCTGACTACCGACCCTGCCGACATCGGTGTCTCTACTGCCGACGTCGGTCCTCATGATCGACATCGGTCTTACCTACTACCGACGTCGGTCCTCCTGACCGACGTCGGTCTTACCCTGCCTGACATCACCGGCTTCGATCTGCACATGACCGACATCGGCACCTATCTGTTCAACGCTGGTTCCTCCTGACTGACATCAGTATCTGTGTTCGCCTGTGAGTGATGACTTTTTACCCGTGAGCTCCTTTAAATCAAAACCCATGTCTAAACTGCCCTGCTCAGAAGTATCCAGCACCATCCACTGGTTTCTATCCGCCATCTCCTCCAAGAACACCAAGGCTTTCCAGTTCTTAAGCCTATCAAATATATCTATCTTTCGCTTAAGAACATGCATCTCCTTCCTGCTCATGTGACCAAGCCTACGAAGCCACGTCTCTGCAACAAAAGAAGAATCAGTAATATAAACAAGTAGATAAAGAGTACCTATTTTCTTACCACCAGCTAATTCAAGTGCATCCACTGTGAGAGTTCTTGTCCATCTCTCATCACCCAACCTTTCTGAAGAAATTAGCCATATCTCCAAACCTGGGACCTGCATGACCTTCATCAACACCTGTGTGTTGGCCGCCTGCAATTTCAGCTTCACTTCCCCTTTGCCAATTCTTTGGCAATGCTCACCAGCTCCTCTACCTTGGGCTGCATGGAAAGAGGCAACCGAATCTTTATTCCAAGATTCAACTTTATCCAAGAAACCTCCCAGAGCATCCTGTGTAACAACACCTGCTACATCTGCTTCTTCAGTTCCTTCATGCTGATCTACTACCAACCAACAATATTCTTTTACCTGCTCTTTCTTTCCATGGGACCGTAAGTAACCATCTGTGCTTTTCAACTCCTCCATTCTTAGCTTACTGTCATCTGCCATTGCTCTACTCCCACTCGATCAAAAACCCCTGAGAGTGACCTGTAACCAAACACAAAACCTGCTCCCTGCAACCTTAACTCTGATACCACTTGATAGTGGTATCAAGCTATGAGCCAACAACCTGGCTCTGATACCACTTGATAGGATATGAAACACTGGAAGCATACAGTTGATTACCAAACCAAGCAACTTAATATGCAGAAATAACTAGAATCAACAAGTAACTAGAATTTAGAATAACACAAGATATGAGAGACAATACACAACTTGTATTAATACTTATAGAGAAAAGAATACAATAAAGAAGATGCCACTTCTTCTCCACCACCTCTTCAGAGGCTTGCCACACCTCAAGTGAACAGTAATTCTCTCCTCAAAGTTCTCTCTCTCAGGTCCCAACACTCAAATCAAACACAGAGTTGGTGTTCACCTCCTGTGCTCCATGCACACCACAAGTGCTCCACGCACTCCACAAGTACTCAAAGTACTTCAAGTAGATCTCCCATGAACCTGCAACAACCTACAATTCAACAGACCATACTTATGGAAGGAACTCCCTTGCCTTCCTCTTTGCTCTATCCGAGTACACACCTGTACTCCAAGTAGATCCTACCTGATTCTGCTCCCTGTTGTGTTGCTATCCTATCTGATCTTGCACTCCTGCAAATCAACCTGGTTCTGCACACCTGTGAACCTTGACCTTGCACACACATACACCTGCAGATCAACGATCTTACTTACCATGTAGATCTCCTATATAGGCCATGCACCTGTGACCAAGATCCTACACACCTGAAGAATCTTGTTGACTCTCCAAAACCAGCACCCACCTTGGTACTGCTATGGAACTAGGAGGAACACCCTTGCTCACCACACACACAGAAGGAGCTAACTTTGCTCAACTCAAACTAGAACACTTTTCCGATACAACCATGAGTCTATTATATAGATCTCATCCAAACAATGATTAGACATCTAATTACAATAATTAGATCTACAGCTCTCAGTCTAAAAATAGATCTAATCATGCAAACACTTGGTTCGTTAGCTAACTACCCATAATAAGCATAGTCTAAACCACACAGGCGATCGACGTCGGTCCCTGTCTGCCTGGGGGTCGCCGACGCCATCTGATCCATGATCGACGTCGGTTGATTCCTCTATCCTACCTACCGACGTCGGTTGGCCAGAACAACGCCAAAGACTGTGACACTCTGCAACTCACCTGCAACCTCCTCCATGTCTGTATCAGTGAAGCTTTTAGCTCCACAACCTAACACTCGTTGAGCCTCAATATCTTCCTTGGCTAAGGTGATTCAAAATAGGTTGTTATGGTATGTGAGGATGACAAAGATAAATCAGATCTAGGCTATATAACCTATCAATACATCCAAAAGACTTCTCCACAAGATAAGATCCATATCTTTAAAGAAAGTATGAAACCCTAATATTTATCCTCAAGTAGAATGGTGGATAATTAGATGCACAATAACTCTTATTTATTCTTCTATTCTCTAAATAATGATGAAATGATCTTGTATATATAGGTGTATTTAACCCTAAGCCCTTCCAAAAGTTTTAGCCAATAGGTTCAACACAATTGACCTAGTACTATTATGGATAAAAATTCACTAGGTCATGGGCTAGATCATCCAAGAGCCAACCTAGACCCTAAATGAATTTCACCCATAAGAATACAAGGTCAACCCAATCAACCTAGTAGTATAAAATGTTGAAAGGGGGTTTAGGTTAGGAAAAGGGGAATAAAAGGTAAGAAATGACTGAGGAGTGTATAAGAGAGAAGAAAAAGATCAGAGATATGGTTTTTAAGAGACAAGTGTGTAGATAATAAGTGGAAAAAAGGACAAAAAATACTATGAAGCACCACTGGTTTGCCCAACCCTTTCCCAGTACACCCCTTAAGACATGCACTTAGAGAGATTGAGACTCAATGGGTTCTTGTAAGATAAAAAGCTTTAGTAATTGATAAAAGTTTGAAAATATTATGTGTATACTGATTCCTTTAAATGTTCCAAACATCAAACTAGGTCAATAAAACCATTCTGAGCCATAATCCATAAGATCTTTCCTATCAAGTCATTATAAGGGTTTTTGACTAACTTTCCTTCTTAGAAATCATTCATAAAGGATTTCCATTAAAATAAAAAACCAATGATATGAAATTAAATATATGGAACTTCCATGAAATTATGAATATTTCATGCAATGATTGCACATACCAATGAGCATAAGAATTCCTTCTCGGGTCTACAACACCCCATTTTGTGCACACAAAAAACCTTAACACCAATTTTCATGATTTATCCTCTAGGTTAGGGCCTAAAACTATGTAAACATAATTAAAACAACTTATCACACCTTTGTCAATTCTATTGAGATCTCTAGCACCTTGGAAAATGAACTTAACCCCTCATTAGGCCATATTTGGTCTCTTTACACACTAGGCCTTGAACTGCAAATCATACTTAGACCATGATCATGCCTTGAAACCTCTTTCACTTAACATAATACCTCATCCACATGTTAAATTAAATCATACCATAATCACACACTACCACCCTTATTTACATAAGTCTCATATGGCTCAACTCATCATACTATTAGGCCTATGCCTTCTCACTAAGTCTTCAAGTAAGGACTAAGCCTCAAAATTGGACCTTGAAACTCATTTGAAGGATTATTTTCCTCTTGATCATGTTGACATAACTTTGTATACTCTATCATGTTTGAAGTTGATAGACATCACTAAGCTTCACTATGCTTCATGCATACACCTTTTCTTAGGGCTAGACTAGGCTTCTCAAGTCACCTAATACACAATAATAGATTACCTTATACTATGATCTTGACTTTGACATGAAATCAACCTTATAAGAATTAATGGGTCTCCTTCAAATTATATCTCAATATAGAGATAATAGGTTGCCTTCAAAGTTTCTATTGTTATGATACTTATTTGACATATATCATCTCACTGTACATAGCCTCAACTCTGACCTTGACATTAATGACATTTGTCATGACTTTGACATCAATGAAAAAAATGCTTCAACACCAAAAATAATAAAGTACCTCAACAATATCCCCATTTGTCATTGATTTCAAACACTCTACATAGTAGTTCATTTTTATCTCCTCAAGCTAGATCTTCTTTGATACTCGGTCTTTCTCCCAAATACGAACTTTCTCCCCCTTTGACATTAATGAAAAAGGGCCATCTCTAACAATAATACTGATGCTTGGACCTGGAGCTACCATATAACCAACAAGATCCCACTTTATCCATACATACTTCTCTTCAAGATTCATAATCCATCATGTCTCAAACCACTACAAGGCACCTTCTCAATTAACATACAATCATATTGGGTCTATGAAAACACCCAGTCTATGTCAAACATTTGATAAGCATTATTTCCTTTAAGACACACAAAAAAGGTTACCAAAATGATTAATCCCATGCTACATGATTCTAAGGTCATAATCAACCTCTTAGATTATTGATATTGATATGATACTCCTAAAAATGACTCAATGAATCAACTTTCAACAAATAATGTCAAGACCCTATTAAGAAACTTCAAAAATTTATCATTATTAGATCATTAAATCTTATTTATGGCATCTACAACATGTCATCATGTTTCCTCTATGAACTTATGAGGTCATATTTGACATCAATGGAATAATACAATCACAACACAACCTTCAAGAGACAATACAATAATCTTCATCAAGTTTATAAACTTCTTGGGATACTATAGAAACATGATCACCAACAGACCTTCTAAGAATACTAAAAAATCACATAAAACATGCCATTTCACTCTTAGATCAACTTCAAACCTTGAAACTTAAGGAAAAACAACTCTTACCTTGAAAGATATTGGTCTTATAGACCAATCATTCAACTCTCACACCCCTGTTCTAATTTTGGCTTCCAACACATCACCTTGAGCTCACACATGCATTACAAGCATGATAACTTCTGAAAAAAACATTTTAATCAGTCCCTCAAGCAAACACTAAACTCCAAAGTCCATGAATGAGTTTATTTTCTTCAATAAAACATACCTAGAGTTTGCAGTCACAATTCACCTTGAAACCCTCATTCCTTTATTTGTCATAACTTGAGCTTGTTCTTCATATCTAAGATCAATCTAAACAAATATAATGTCTTTATAGATGTTATACGACCTTACAAACATCTATAAACACTTATAACACTCACCTTGAGTGACCAAGAACTCTATAAAACTCTACAAAATACCCCTATCTATGATTTTCAACTAACAATCAACTTTGACCTATAATAAATGCACCTATATAGACTTTCAAAACAAATTACCACCTGAAGGCTGATCATCATGGAGTCTACTACAACTTTGCCTTTTATACCTAACCTCTTCCATGGCTTCTACAAGCATTTATTTTCTCTCAGGGTCATTATTCTCATACACAGTCAGTTTGAATTTGAACTCCAATGGTTATAATTTTGAATTTCCAATGATTATTTCTTGAAGAAAAATTTGAAAACCTATGGCACATCACAACATATAGGATCAACTTTAAAGCTTTAAAAACTTAATCTTGAAAACATTTCAAGACACCAAACTTGTAGGGAAGGATCTTGGAACTAAGAAAAACATCTCCATATATCTCTTTGACCAAGTTTGACTTCTCAAGTACACATAATAAATACACAAACATTCTAACCTAGTCACACCTCCATGATGTCCAATGATGATTTGGATCCTCTTATCAAGAATAGTGTATTTTATTCACTCTAAAGGATCATGAGAAACATTAGAACCTTGCAAATGCATCTATAGAACCCTCATAACATCCTCAATGACTTGAAAACACTCTTTAAATCATTGACAATGTTTATAAGAGCTTTCATGCCTTGAAAACTATTCTTCTTGCCTTGAATATTAACCATTAGGTCTTATTAGGCTAGGTATGGTCTAGGGGAGGTCTAGGTGTAGATCTAGACTAAAGCAATAAACTCCATAGGTTCACTTTGAGACCATCCTAACAGCTCCTATACCTTCACTAACATGCCTTAACACTATCCAACAAGACTCCCTGCTCAGATATAAACATTTCATCACCTTTATACTTGATCATACATCTTGACTTGTTCTCCAAGCACTCTTGTAGACCTACAGATCTCTTGAAGACCTCATTCTTCAAATTCTCTCTTTATGTACTGAGACTAACACAAACACCTTCTTGCCATGCAACATATGCCAATACTCAATAAGCATCCACATATATTTCTTCTTTCATAAGATGATAAACACATTGATCTTGCAACTCACCTTCACAAGCCTAGCCATTTTGTGCTTCTAGGATCACCTTCAAGCTATCAAACCTTCATCAAAGGACCTGATCTAATACCAATTTTTAGAACCAAAACCACTAAGAGGGGAGTTAAATCAATGTATAAAATTTTCAATCAAATTCATACTTTATTCATCAACCTTTTAAACCAATAAAGTGATCAAGCAATGCATAAATAAGCAATCATATAGACAAGAAACAAGAACATAACACATGAACACAAGAACTATGTGAGAAACCCTCATGGGGGATAAAACCCACTTGGAATACTATCCTATAATCCATGGATCAATATTTAGTGAGGCACCAACCCCATAAGGAGTACCAACCCCTCACTAGTCAAGCACCAACTTAACTAGTCCTTTAGTAAGATCCAACTTACAAGGAGGATATAACCCCCTAAGTGACTTGGCACCAATCCAGGCACTTCAAGGACACTTTTGAAAACTCCAAATTGTAAGTTAGATTCCATTCTCTCTTAACTAAGCACAAACTCAACCAAGATAAACTTGTTCACCTCAAAACACCTTGTTACTCAACCAATATATGGTGACCTCTTATTCAACTTTCTATTTGACCTATCATCTACCATATAGCAAGAACACATATCTGATGAATCTATGATGGTATCTCAATCATCAATCAAATTATTTAACTCTTCTTTAAACTTCTACCCCTCTCAAATAGCCTTCTAATCTTACTCGCTCAATATGCCTCTTACTAGGATCATTAGGTCAAATGACCTTGTAAAATACATGAAGAACTTATGATGGATGTTTATTACTAATCCTCTACTTCTATTTGGTCTACATGATCAAATTTTTCTCCTCAAAAATTTATTTTCTTCGCTTATTCTCTCTCTTTCATATATATAGCCCAAATAGGCCCATGATGCCTTCTCTTTATACTTGACTCTTCCTCTCACACATCTTGGTCAGAAAAGAACCTCTCCATACCAAAATACATTTGAAGTAGGTCAATACACACGTTTTAAAAGTGAAAAACTAACTACATAGGTTGACCAAACTCATTTATACCTTAATCTCTTCTTAGGCCTACTTAGAGACCTAATGCATTAGGTCTTCTCAACCACACATTACACTTGGACCATATTGGAACATCTTGAGCCTCTACCAACACATGAAAAACATAAAATATACCTTAAATTACCCATTATATAATTCATATATGTCCATACCAACTTTTATCTTATATTACTCCTTGAACTATGCCATTAGGTCTGCACACACACAAAAAGTATATCTCACATAACTAAAGCTTACAATAAAATTTTCCACATAAATACATAAAAAAATCAAATTAAGAGATATTTCATGACCTCAAGGTCATCACCATATACTTTATTTTTCACCACATAGACCAAAATGCCTCAAGAATACTCCTGCAAAAGGCTTACTCAAAACTACCAAACACTACCAACATACAGTCAAGAAAATTTGACTCTCCAATATTGAACATGAAAAATATACAACTCTAAATGAATTATCATGAACATTAGAGACCTATATAAAATATTCATGTGCAATATATTCTTCAACTTTGTCAAAATCACCTCAAACTCACCTCTATAAGATGACTATATAGAACTACTAACAAGCCTGTCAATATAGTCATGATGAATGGTGTTTGTAAATCTTATAAGGACACTTACAAGACACTTTATTCACATAAATATGTCATATATCACCTATATAACATTATCCAATAGATATATCATTGCTTCTGGTGTCAACCATTGGTCTTACAGACCTATTTGTTAAGCTACTCTCTCATAGTCCTTACACAACTAGATAATCCATTTTGGCTTCCACATTATAAATCCTAATCATGATTAAAAACATTACATAAAGAATTTATAGTTCAAATAGGTCATAAAAAAAATCATTTGCATTGGATACATCAAATCCTATCATAGAGTCTCAAACTTTTCACCCTACCTTGCATACCTAGAATTATCATTATGTCTTTGAGAATCAGTCATGGCAAACATGACTTAGAACACCTATAAAGACAAAAAATATATATTTAAAAGCATGAAAATGATCTTATAATATCTTTATAACATATTAAAACATAATTATATATAGGTCTAATGGAAAATATGTAATATATAGATCAAACTTTGAACCTTACTCCTTCACTATCTTAACTCACTTAGGTCATTTTGTGAACATCATTTTCAATGAACTCCAAAACATCTAACCAATATATACATGAGGCATAGATATTGAAAAATGACCCCATTCATTTGGATCTATCCCTAATCCTATGCAATTAATCCCTAATCTCATTCTTATTCTTACCTATATCATTGTCTTGCTTATTAGGCCTATTGAGCGATAGGCTAAATTCCATGACCAGTTTAGCACATTTTAGGTCTATAAAATAATAATAAAATTTCATGGGAATAAAATAAAATTATTACACATCATCCTCCATCCATCTATATGCTTTGACCTAGTCAACCTTTGTCACTACATCAAAATTCTAAGAAACAAGGGGTTTCTTGTAGCTTCTAATCACTATCATGACAAAACAAAACCACTTGGAGGAACCTAGAAGAGTCCTTTACATGTTACAAACATAGAAATATGTCAAAAAAACCATTTTAATCTATAAACAACCAGATCTTTCCTATCAAGTCATTATAGGGGTTTTTAGAGGGTTTTAACTGGTTTCCCTTCTTAGAAATCATTCATAAAGGATTGCCCATAAAATCCAAAACCAATGATATGAAATTTAAGATAGGGACCTTCTCAAAATTACATGAAATGATTATGATCTCATGTAAAGGTTGCATGTGCCAATGAGCATAAGAAATTCCTAATTAGGTTTGTAACACCCCATTCTATGTACACATAAAACCTTAACATTAATTTTCATGCTTTATCCTTTAGGCTAAGGCCTCAAACTATGTCAACATACTTAACACAACATATCACACCTATTAAAATTATCTTAAGATCTCTATCACCTTGGGAAATGAACTTGACCCCTCATTAGGCCATATTAGGTCTCTTTTCACACTAGGCCTTGAACTACTAGTCATACTTAGACCATGATCATGCCTTGAAACCTCTTGCACTACTCATAATACCTAATAATTTTAGTTTCATGTCACAATTGGATCCACTGTCAACCCATCATTTCAGGTAATGGGCTTTCCTTCTAGCATGCATAAAGAAGAAATTCATGTCCAAAAATGTCCATGATTTGAAATTGAGTAATAGGAAGTCATTTGTAATTAAGTTGTATATGAGGACAAAATATGTTTGGCTTTAAAATGATTTTCTCCTTCCAACTATGTAAGTGAGTGATCAAGGGATCTTCAAGTGGTTCCTCATCAAGACAAAATCTTTTTGGCTCCTCAAGTGAATATCCTCCTTCCAGGCTCATGTGAAAGGCTTTTTTTAGCCAAAAGATCAAATGATGTGCTCTAGGTGGTTGCAATTCCACATCATTATTCATAGAGGTAGTTATAACAATGATTTTTATTGAAAATCAATGAAGATATTAGGCATGGCGAAAGGCATTTTTTGGCTAGGAGCATCTTGACAGGACTAGAAAAGTTTATTGTGTAGATTTTAACAAGTTATAACTCTTATTCTTAGATTTTGAATGGTTAAAAAATGTATAAATAGAAGGCTTGTTTTCTATTCAAAGGTTGTTGGTTATTGTTGGATATCTGGAAATATAGGTTATTTTTTTGCATCCTCTTTCCCTAAGTCTAAGTTCCACAATAATTTTCTTGGGATCAACTACTATGTGTAGACTTTGTCTCTCTTGTTAAGGTGGTTGCACCTGTACAACCATTAGCAAGCTTTGAGAGCATGTTTATGTCTGCCTTATCAAAGGAGCAGTCTCACCATGCTTGTCCCCATGATATCATTCTAAAGTGTTGTTGTCTGTAATATTTCTTTTCAACTTACTAAAAAACATTTTTGGTTTTCCATTGTATTCTACTAATGAAATGAAATAATATGTTTTATAAATTTTATTGATTGGATATCTAGTTTGTGTTCATTACTGGTTGTCATTCTAAGTATGTACTTAGGTTATAAATCCCTTTCTATAGTTATATTTGGAAACACATTATTGAATACCTATTAAGGACTCCTTGGGTTCATGAATTTAGCAAGAGAAAGTATTTGAGATTCTAGTTTCAGTGCATGTCCTAGTTTCTCAGGGATCATTTGGTGTTTATCATTATCTTGCAGTTGAAATGTTTTTTGCATCTTTACTAAGGAACATTATCATGAAATAATACTATATTTTTTATTGTTTGGAAGCCGCCAACACACTACCCTCCATTCTATAGTCAACTATAAATTTGTCCTACCCTACAAATAACACACTCTATTGCATATTATAAGTGGTGTTTGCCCTGTAAATGCATAAAATCTTGCCTATTTGGAATGTGTTTATAGTTTTTTTCTTGAAATCCTAGCACTGTAGTTTTCTATTTCACCCCTGTTGTTGAATATTCTATAAAAATGAAGATTGTAGTCATCTTCTTATCTATTTTTAGTATCTTTTATATGATATAAAGCATTTGTGCATTTCATGTGATAACCCTTCATGGTTGAAGTGTACAAACTTGGTTATGTTTTGGTCATATTTCTTCATTTGTGCCAAAATCCCCATGGAAATTAAATTATAAAATCCCTCCATGTGAATAAGCTACCCCATGGGTTCTCTCACCTTGGTTTAGGTAGATTCAAAAGTAGTAGGGAGCTAACCATACCCTATGTAGGTGCCTCTCAGTCATTTTCTCTAGTCTAGTCTATTCTTAATGTCAAACCCTCCCCTAGATATAATAATATTCTAATGGGTTTCTCATCATTACTTACCATTTCCTTCAAGTGTGAAAGGGCAAGTTAAGAGGTGTATAATTGGGAACTAATAGGGAGAACTCAAGAAGTGTTATTAGGATCCACAAGGAAGTGTAAGGCATAAAGAGGACTTCATCACTTGCAAACCATGCCCCATGCCAATTTTATCATATGAAGGAGAAACTATCCAGATCAAAGAGACTAAAAAAATGAGTTTAAACCAACCAAGTTCCCCAACTATAGTGTATACTCATGCTTTTGAATTAAATGAATTACTTATACATAATTGGGATATAGATAGTATATAATCAAAAACTAATCCTATAAGGGAAATTGTAGCTGATTCAATTTTAATTCATATTAAATTAACACTTTATTTTCCTCTTCAAGGTAATTTCATGGCCCAACTTGGTTGCCTAATAGACCTGACATTCATAGTGGATAAATTATAGGCCTAAATATTATTAACCAAATAGTTACCATACCCCACATCATGGGTGTTACTTCTTGAGGTGATGGAGGTAGACTAGGAGGTGGTACAGGAGGAAGTGGTGGACTTCCCCTTCAAGGAACATGATCTAGGGGTTTTCAATAACCACCACTATAAGCACTTCAACTAAAAATAGTATATTATGAAATTATGCTTCATTTTATTGAACATCAGGGTGTGGATAATGTTGCAAATCATGTCCATAAGTGTGAACTCATTTAGAGGGCACAAGGAAGAACTTATTCTAAGTGAAAGGCCACACAATTAGTGACCACACTTTTAGAAAGAGTGCATAATTGGTATAGTAAGTTTGACCCTCAACAAGTGGTAATTTAATATGATTAGCTTAAGATGGCATTTATTTAGGAATTAGATATTCCCAAGTTTGAGCAATCAAGTATTACCATGCTTAAAGATATAAAACAAGAACTCACTGAGAGTGTACAAGAGTATGATGTGTAATTCAAAACACTTTTATCAAAAATTTCCATCTAAATTAATGATACTTATTATGCCTAATGTTTTATGGGAGGTTTTCTACTTCTCTTCAGATGAATGCTATCTCTAATTACATTTACTATCCCACACAAATCTTTGGAAGATACCCTCCATGTAAAAGCTATTGGAGGCATTGACACTGGAATCAATCCATTTATGGAATCTCAAATATATTCAATGGTATCATAGTTAGAGAAAATAATTAAAAATAGTACATATGATAATCATAACGGTCTTTGGTGTACCGATTATGATTCTGAAGGTCATAATAGAAATATCTACCCATGCAAAAACATCTGCACTATACTAAAGTAGTCATGTAAAATTTACCATGAAGATCATGACGTATGTTCTTATCCTCTCTTGCAGTGGTCTACACATTATACAGTATCTGAATATTAAAAAATATGTGATGCCTACACCCCTGATACAAATGATTGCTGGATAATTAGTGATATGCATGAGGTATGTGTGTGCAATACACACCAAACCTATGTTTACAACAATCAAGATAATGTTGGATATCATGGATGAGGTTGAGGATGAGGACAAGGAGGTGTCCATTTCCCACAAATAATGTGCTATTATTGTGGATCTATATATTAGTATCAACAAAACTATTTAGTCTATCCATAATGTGATTTTTTTAAAAAAGAGCATTGATTAGAAGAATGTCTTGACCTATACATGACGATCACTAAGGAAAGAAATGAAAAAGGTACATGTATGATTCACATAGATAAAATATTAAGGAATGTTTCTATTATTGGTGTTTAAGAATTATTGTTGTCATTGATATCAAAGTCATGACATATGTCATTAATGTCAAGATCAGAGTTGAGGCTATGCATAGTGAGATGATATGTGTCAAAGAAGTCTCATAACAAGAGAAAATTTGAAGGCAACCTATTTTATCTCTATTGAGATATAATTTGAGGGAAACCTATTTTATCTCTATTGAGATATAATTTGAGGGCAACCTGTTAATTCTTCTAAGGTTGATGGCATGTCAAAGTCAATATCATGATACAAGGTAAGCTACTATTGTGTATTAAGTGTATTGAGAAGCCTAGTCTAGCCCTGATAAAAGGCATATGAATGAATCATAGTGAATCTTGGTGATGTGTGTCAAGTTTAGGCATGAGATAGTCTACAAAGTTATGTAAACATGATAAAGAGTCAAATAAGACTTTAGATTATTTTCAAGTTCTATTTCTGAGGCTTAGTCCTTACTTGAATACCTAGTGAGAAGGAATAATCTTGGTATCATGATGAGTTGAGCCATATGAGACTTATGTGAATAAGGGTGCTAGTGTGTGAACATGGTATGAGTGAATTTGACTTATGATGTGAGTTTAATCTCATAGAAGGAAGATCAATGGCCCAAATTTGATCATATATTCAAGATCAATGATGCGATTGGAGTCAACAATTCAAATATCTTAGATCTAAAGAGAGGTTTTCATGTGTCAAAAAGGTGTTAAGTGATGGAGTGTGTTTATAAGGTACACAAAGAGCTCATGGAGCTACCAAGTGGCACACTCTCAGGAACTCAAATGAAAAATCAATGACCCATGATTAAGTTAAGGCTAGGAGGACTTCTTAAGAGATTAATGGTGTGAATTTGATCAAGCTTCAAGATTGCATTAGGTAATGACACGTTCAAAAGTGATAAATGGTCATATTTTAAATAAATGAGCAACATGACATGGTAGTGCCACATAAGCAAAACATGTCAAATTGGAGATCTTATGGACCCAAGCATGCAAAAGGTATACATATGCAATCCAAATGCAATCTAAGTCATATAAACTCACATTTCGAACTAGCCTACCATCATTAAACCCCTATGTAAACCTCCAAAATCCCTAAGGTATATGGATTACCCTAATTATCTTTGGATTTACTGTAATTGAGCTAATAAATTTATATTTTTATATGTAATTGGATAATTTTATTGTAATTATAGCAATGGTAGATCATAAACATGTTTCAAAGTAAGAAGTTGATCTATATTTGACATCAGACACCAAAGGATGTGTGTTCAAGGACACCAAGTTTGTAACTATTGCTTTAAACATAGGGGATACTTTTTTTTCTAAATTATTATAGATAATTTAAAATCAGCTAGTGATTACCAAGGAAGAAAATAAGATACTCCTTTCAAATAGGCTCTACAATGACATTGTGGCCATCTAAATGACTAGACTACAATATGCAACTACAAAACCTGAGGTACTCTATTACATTGATGTTCTTGGTCCCATTTTTAAGGAAGATTTGGAAAAGGATAATAAGGAATTAAAAGGATTGGTAGATCAAGAACAATATTTGTTAATGGATCCAATTACTGACCTTAGGTTGATTGATGGGCAACATGATAAGGTAATGAAGATCCTGTAGCAAAGGCAAAAGGCTGTAACAAAGGAATCTCAAAGTCAAATTTGTTGACTTAGAATATTATATTGTATAGGAATATGTATATCATTTAAAATGGAATATTATGTCTTATAAAATCATGTACAACTTTGTAACACACATTTGCTTAGAGGTCAGTTCATTTGTAAAATGTCTAGTTCTAGAATGTTGTATAAGGATAGATGTCCTTGACATTTATGCAATTATCATTTGATAGGACTGACTGACATACCTCATTAGTATTATATAAAATGGGTATTGTCATTTTTAAATGATATGGGAGTTTTTGATAAAAAAACTATTTTGTAAACTTGAAGCAATTAATATAAACAAGGAATTCTGTAAACATTGTCTAGTATTTGTTTGTGTGATTGTTATTATGGCTGCTTCCTCAACCATCTGGTTTAATGTTTAGATTTGAATTATTTATATATATTCTTGATGTGAACATATAAATATAGAGTTGTCAATTTGTGATTATTCTAGTTTGATTGAAATATTTTAGATTCATTTCATTTTCTTTACTTTTCTTGTAGATGTGCTAATGCAATTTGCTTGTGGAAGTAAATCTTTAAATTGAATTTGGTTTCTTATTTGCATTGTTTCACATTTATTTAGACATTTGGTTGATATATGTTAGGATTTATGCTTTATCTATTTCATGTCATATATTTATATTGGTGCATGTTTGGATGAAATTTAAGCTTTGTCATAATGTCTAGACTGAAGATCAGAAACCTCTTTTTTATACCCTACCCCTCTTTTTGATCATATTTTGATCACTTAATTGTAGCTTAGTTTTCATTGTAAATATACATGTGAGATTAGACTTTAAACTTCAATTTTTTTATCATAATTCACTATACTTAGTTCATATTACTTTCATATTCACAAGCAAGATTTTAGACCAAGGTTGCTCCCAACAACGAAATATATTATCATTTTGTGAAACAATTAGCTTTGACTTTATTCCATCAAATATCTTAGGAAGATCACAACTAGATACTAATGCAATGGATTCTTTGAATCCAAAAATGAGAAGTGTTTCTTAAAACACTCTATAAACCCCTATGATACACTTTTAGGCATCAACACCCACTAAGTGACCCCATGTACTCATGTGTGCATGATGAAATCAAAATGATGTCATAAACATGTAATAACCAATCCTAAATAACCTAATAAACTTAAGCAAGGCTAAATAAAAATGTGTAGTGAAAACCTACACCAACACAACTCATTGAATATTTATTAGGCAATTCTTATGCTATCGCTCGAAGTTATAGAAAGAATATATGCATATCATGTATGTTTATTTGAGGTAATAATACATTGAGAATATTGTACATAGTTTATTGTATGTGTATAATGTGCAAAAAATGGCTTCATTATGGTAAAGGTGTGTAGGAGAGATCTTATAGCTACATGAATTTGTAATGCACTTCGATACAAATTTGCTTTCCTATCTCCTAGATAGTAATGTCAGAATCAAATAATAACATTGATATTACTATCCTGAGGTTGACATTACTATCTTTCACATAGCTAGGGATACTTTTAAAATCAAACCATTTCCATAGGTTGGCCCATTCACCTAGAATTTTGATGGCATGATAAATTACCTAAATGAGTGCATATAAATAAATATCAAGGTCAAGATTATTATCCATATAGAATTTATTTATCACGTTTCTATACACTACTACACATTGTAAAAATTTGTCCTATTCTTCCCAAATTTAAAATAAATCATTGGGAGTAGTCATTGTTAGGATGTGAAGTCACTATTCTAAACCACTATTCATGTGATGAGTGGTAGTTACTATTCATAATGGTGAGTTGGTAATGACTATACTTGAGAGGTGGTAGTGGTGAGTTAGTGAGGATTATGCTTATAAGGTGGCACCTTGGTGATGTGGCATAACCCACAAGGAATCTTTCATTGTTGAAAATATGAGAGAGAAATGGGGAACATTTATCCACTTAGTCCCATGGGATGACTTTTGGATGCATGTGGAGGACAAAATGAAAGTAGATCTCATAATTCCACTTAAGCATGTGTTTGTGGGGCATAATTTGCCTATGGGATCCTTTGATTGAATTCAAAAGTTGAGGAATCTTTTGACTCATGAGTATGCACAAGGGAAAGTGGGGAATATTGTCTACTATTCTAGATTAGCGTCACATACAAATTGGGGCATATATTTTTGGTACACATGGAGAAGGTTAAAGTTCATCATGAAGATCCCATTCAAATTTGGACCTTGCACATGTGAAAGACAACTTTTACTATTGATGAATAATGATGTCACATAGAGGATGGCACATTTTCTTCTCCCATGGTTTCATCTCTTTCTCTCTCTTATCTATTTGTATTCATTTATATGTATGACTCTCCCTTATGTAATTAGAGTGAATTTTGATAAGATAATATTGTAGAATCTTAGTTTAGTATTCTTGTGAGGATTCTTAGAAATCTTGTAAGTTAATTTTGTAACTAGATTGAGAGTTTGAAGGCTTTGCATAGCTTTGTATGCTTCATGTGTATGAAATAATTTTAAAAATGAGAGTGTGTGAGGAATATTTGTTTATGGAGAGGTTGATTGTTTGAAGTTAATATAAGTCTAGATGATGCCATTTTCCCCGTGTTTTTTTTCCCTTGCTTGTTGTCAAGGGTTTTCACATTTATCTCATGTTATTTGGTGATATTATTTGTCATTATTTGTTTTAAATTATTTATTATACATTTTATTTGTTTCACATTAGGATATTTTTCCTAATAGTAATCAACCAAGTGTGAATTACAACAATACAATTCAAGAGTTAACTTTATCAAGATCAAAGTTAGATTTCTAGGTGCATTTATATAATGAAATAACACTATTTCAAAAGCACACTAAGGGAAAGAACTATGTGTGGTTTGAATTCTCTCTTTGGAGTATTGGATACATAGGCAATGATCAATCATAAAGAGGGTGATTGGGATCAACTTAGCCCAATTACACTTCTTTACATTTTACGTGTTTTTAACCTTCACAAGTGGAACTAGGATTTCAAAGAGAAGGAACTAATGTTTATAACTGTAAGCATAGTCAAAGGTTAAAATTGCATATATTGATAGATATTAGGTAGGTACATCACATTATTTGGTCACATAGAAATATAACATCATGAGATAGTAACATGAACGCTTCTTGATGCTAACCCTATGTGCATAGAGACACAATTATAGATTTGGACAAATCATAAACCTACTTATAGTCTATTTCTATTATCATAACATGATCACATTCAACCACTTAAATAGTGAACCTAAGTATCTTATCCTTTGTTGTAATTTATATAAATAAAAAATCCAATTATCAAATCAATTTAAATATTATATATCCATATTTATGCTTGATTGTCGTACATGAAAATATGAATTAATTAGTCTAGTTTATCCTATTACAATTCACATTAATTAAAAAATAGGGTAAACATACATCACAAAAAT